>JASDQU010685719.1:9492-19736 GCA_032191745.1 Picea mariana | reverse complement strand
CTGGAAATTCAAAGTTAGCAACTAGCAAGAAGTAAAGAGCCTAATGCTTATGCTCCCAGAAATCCCAATGCATTCCCTTACAGAAGGAACAACCAGCAGGTCCAGATCCTTCAGAGAGACAAGAATGCAGCTGATGACCAAAGAATTAGGCCCCCCTTCCAAAATGCAATGCTAGAAGAAGAACATGTGTTATATCATGATGAAGTTGAAGAAGAAGATGACATCAATTGATTTGGGGATGAAAATGATTCCTCCTTTTAGACACAAACAGATTATGAGGAATCCCAGATGGATGAGAAGATTCATGAGGCAAGCATTGAAGAATCTTTTTATTAGACAGATGATCAGCCAGGATACAATTTAAGATCTAAGACTGCTGCTCCAAAGCCATTGCTTGCTGCTCCCAAGAAAAATAAAGAGGTTGCTTCCGAGCAACCTGTTGCTCCTGTAAAGCAGACCCTACAAAACAGCAGCAGAAGCAATTGCAGCCCCAAGCCAAAGAACAAGTCACCCTCAGAGCTCCTCCTAACGAGGTAAAACCTTCCGATAGATTATCATACTCTTTTAATTTCGAATCAGAAATTCAGAAGGTAAAAATACCTATGCCATTGACCGAACTTATGAATAATGATATTTTCAAGTCTGTTATCCTGAAGTCCCTCCAACCAAAGACTCCTCCAGCTGTTGATTACGTAAACCTTCAAGATAACAAGCCCATAGTGACTATAGGACCTATGGTAGAAGACCGATATGACTCTTGCCCACCCTTCTACATATCCCTAAATATCCATGACAAGATCCTTCACAACTGCTTGCTTGACTCGGGAGCGTCACATAATCTTATGCCTAAAGCAGTGATGGATGAACTTGGGCTTGACGTCACAAACAATTACCATGATCTCTTCTCTTTCGACTCTAAGAAAGTCATATGCCTTGGCCTCATAAAAGACCTTGTTATAAACCTTTCCCAACTGCCAATGAGAAACATGGTAATGGATGTTGTAGTGGTTGATATCCCACCCAAGTTCAGCCTCCTCTTGTCGTGTTCATGGAGCAAAAGGCTAGGGGGTACTTTGCAGATGGATCTTTCGTATGCCACAATCCCGGTATTTGGAGGAGAGCTAAAGAGACTTTATAGAGAGAATCAACTTGCCTACATCATTAGTGATGGAAAAAATTCTGTAAACCATCCCATTTATGCTTTAGACATAGACTTTGGATCATGCATTCTGCAAATAGATGATTCTCAACCAGCTCCTTTGCATCTCACAAAGCCTACTTATCAGCAAACTAATGGAGAGAGTACTCCCATGTGGACCATGTTCTTTGATGGTACCAGTACCAAAGACTCAGCAAGTGCAAGTGTAGTTTTGATTTCTCCTTCGAAAGAGACTATGCATTTGTTTTTTAAGCTTGATTTCAAAACTACTAACAATATAGCAGAGTATGAGGCTTTGCTATTGGGATTAAATTCTGCCAAGGAGATGGGAATCAAAGGAATAAAAGTGTTTGGAGACGCAGATCTCATCATACAGCAAGTGAACAATACTTTCCAAGAAAAACATGTTAGATTGAAAGCCTACAGGGATGAGGTATGGAAAATCAGAGACTCTTTTTCCATTTTTGACATTTCTTATGTACCCAGAGCTATGAATCATCTTGTTGATTCCCTTGTTGTCTCAGCCAGTATGTTTATTCCTCCCATGCCTCCCAGACTGAATTATGAAATCCAAGTCAAATATAGACCATCCCTGCCCGACAATATCAAATATTGGAATTTTTTTGAAGATGATGACGAGCTTAGTAGATTTCTCAAGGTGGTAGATGAATTTTCTGATATGCATATTGACCAGAAAAATCAAAATGTAGAAGAATCCAAGAAACCTAAGATAAAAAGAAAAATGGGTCAGCATGATATCGTTCAACTACCCAACAATTATATACCTCAAGGTTTGGTGCCTCTTGAGAAGCTTTTTGATCAAAATGATGTCCCCTACAAACCTGATAAGAAGGAGAAAGATTCTGCTGTCCATGAGCACAATATAGGAAGCCAAAATCATCCTAAATCCATAAATCTGTCCGATGAATTAACCGTTGATCAGAGGTCTGATTATTAAAGCATTATGAAGGAATTTGCTGATGTTTTTTCCTGGAAATACAGTGATCTGAAAACCTATCATCCTGAGGTCATTCAACATAAGATTCCCCTTGAGAAAGACACCATCGCTTTCAAACAGAAACTGAGACCTATAAGTCCTCTCCTATTGCCTGTAATTGAAAAAGAAATAAAAAATCTCCTTGATGCCAAAATTATAATTCCTTTAAGATACTCTAAATGGATTGCAAATCTAGTAATAGTGAGAAAGAAAAATGGTGAGATCAGGTTATGTGTTGACTTTAGAAACCTAAATAAATTCTCAAATAAAGACAACTATCCCCTACCCAAGATGGAACATTTGCTGCAAAGAATTTCATGGGCCACTATCATGTCTTTCCTAGACGGCTTCTCAGGCTATAACCAGATTTCTGTACATCCTGATGACCAAGAAAAAACTACCTTTACTACTCATTGGGGTACCTTTGTGTACGCCAAGATGCCATTTGGGCTAATGAATGCTGGGGCCACTTTTCATAGGGCCATGTACATAGCTTTCATGGGAGAAAAGGACAAGTTTGTCCTTATCTATCTTGATGATATCACAGTTTATTCTGGCAGTCATGAAGAGCATCTGAAGCATATGAAAAGAGTATTTTTGAAATGCAGACAGTTCGGGATTTCATTGAACCCCAAAAAATATCAATTTGCTCTCAAGAAGGGCAAGCTCCTAGGCCACATCTTTTCAGCAAAAGGTGTGAAAATTGATCCAGCTCGGGTGGAAGCAATTCAAAGGTTGTCCATACCAAGGTCAAAGAAGGATATCCAATCTCTACTCAGTAAGATAAATTTTGTCAGAAGATTTATTCCAAATTTCGTTGATTTAGTGAAACACATAACCTCTATGCTAAAAAAGGGATCCGAGATCAAGTGGACAGACAATGCAAGAAGTTCATTTCAGGATATCAAACAGACTATCATGGAATCCCCCACTCTAATCAGTCCGGATTACACCAAGAACTTCTATATTTTCTCCTTTGCTTCCTATGACACGGTGGCAGCAATCTTGTGACAAAAAGATGATGAAAGTCTTGATCACCCAGTGGCCTTTTTCAGCAAAACACTCAAAGACGCTGAACTAAGGTATGATCCTATAGAAAAACAAGCTTATGCTCTCATTAAGTCGTTAAAAGCTTTCAGAATTTATATCCTCCATGCAAAGGTCATCGCCTATGTTCCTTCAACCTCTGTGAAGGATGTCTTGACTCAGCCTGATATTGATGGAAAGAGAGCTAAATGGATCGCAAAACTAATCGACTTTGACATATAAGTGAAGCCCACTAAGCTGGTAAAAGGCCAAGGCCTTGCCAAACTTTTGACAGAAGAGAACTGTGATCTTTTGGACATAAATTTCATTGGGGAAAGTTCAGCAATTTTGCAGACAATGGTAGTAGCATAAGGACAACATGGAAGCCAGCAGGTGGCTGAGCATTTGTTTTCATGTGAGTCATATTAAGGTATTATTCATTTTTTACAGAAGTTGGAGGTTTCTCCTGAACTTAGCATGACTCAAGCCCGAGCCCTTAAGCTCAGAGAAATTAAATTTTGCATTAATAATAATCTTTTGTATAGGAAAGATCCTGCTAGTTTACTACTAAGATGTTTAGACAAAGAAGAGTCAACTGAAGTCATGCACCAATTTCATTCAAGTATTTGTGGAGGCCATCATTACTGGAACACCACAACTCATAAAATTTTAAGGGCTGGGTATTATTGGCCTTTTATTTTTTCAGATGTGTGCACCTTTGTGAAATCTTGTGATAAGTGTCAAAGATTCACAAGAAAACAACAACTAAAATCTTTGCCCCTGAGACCTATTGTAGTGAATGGTCCTTTTCAGCAATGGGGTTTAAATTTCATAGGTGAGATTAATCCTTGATCTAGTGGTTAGCATAAATGGATCTTGGTAGCCACTGACTAATTTACAAAATGGATAGAGGCAATCCCCACTAGAAATGCCACTCATCAGGTCGTCATGAAATTTCTCTATGAGAACATCCTGAGCAGATTTGGTTGCCCAAAAAGGTTAGTGACAGATAATGAAATAGCTTTCAAAGCTGATGCATTGGTTGACATGTGCAAATCAATGGGCATTCAATTGGTACAATCTACTTCCTACTACCCTCAAGGTAATGGCCTTGTCGAGTCATCCAATAAGAGTCTAATCAGAATCATCAGAAAGCTGTTGGAGGAGAATCAAAAGAGTTGGGATTCTAAACAAAATTTTGCTCTTTGGGCAGACAGAGTAACTAACAAGAAATCCATAGGAACTTCTCCCTTCAAACTGGTTTATGCACTAATGCCATTTTCCCTATTCAGCTAGTTTTTCCAGTGGCTAAGTTTTTTCAGGAGGAACAAACTGAATCAAATGATATGATAAGAAGAATGCTTGACTTGGTAGAGTTGCAGCAGGTCAGAGAACAGTTGGTGGATAAATCATAGGCTCATCAAAAGAGGATCAAGGATACTTTTGATAGAAAAGCAAAGGTGGATGATTTTCAGGTTGGTGACTGGGTTCTGAAGTGGGATGCCCTCAGACAAGATAAAGGCAAGCACGACAAGTTTGACTCTTTGTGGACCGGTCCTTTCACGATAAATCAAGTACAACACAACAACACCTTCATTCTGCAAAGTCTGGAAGGTGAAGAAATGTTTGGTGGCCCGGTCAATGGGCATTTTCTGAAACTCTATTTTATCTAAGGCTTCGAAGCCTTGTCATTGTAATTTTTTTTTTCATCTTTGGTTTTTACAAAATAATTCCATGCCCAATGGAAACACTAGTAGATAGGTTCAAATTTTTTTTTTTCAGGAAAGGCATTGGTTATGTGGTTCTTGAAACCTCACAGAGAGGCTTTCACCCCCAATAGGAGCCAGTGTTATCTCCTCAAATAAATCAATTGATATTTTTCGTTTTAGGTGATAGGATGTCTTTTAAAAAGGTACTTTTTAAAAAAATTTAAAGCTCATTTTTCAAATCTTTACGCATGTAATAAAGTTTAAATAAACGTTTGTTTAGTTTTCATTTGATCTAATTCAAATATCAGGTTTCGGTGGCTTAGGTGAACATTTCGATTGTTCATTAGCCACTGAAAGCCTTATCTTTCAGAAGCTTAAACAAAGGAATCCAGAGCCTTTTTAGCCACAGAAATCGTAGAAGCGGGGAAAGACCTAGCACATCCTATCACACATTTCAACCGACGGGTTCGACGTTTTTATGACTGCACAAGCCATCGAAAAGACTGGAGAATGAACCATTCACGATCGGAAGCTGATCTCTCTGTGATATAAGCAAATATTTCCAGATCATTATATCATTAATCCATGTGCTTACATACCCTCCATTTATTACAGTTATCCACCATGACTACTACAAATCATCAACCGTTCCGCCGCATCCCTTGTAATCAATGCCACATTCTAAAGCTCACACCAGTTATCTCATTTCTATCATAGCCAAGCCGACTTTCGCTAATTCTACGTGGTGTAACTCTCCCCCGAAATCTACTCTTTCGATCACAAGTGTGCGAAAACATTGTGGCAAATGAAGAAAGGAACATCAACCCTGAGGAAAGAGCTCAATGCCATCAGTTACCTAGAATCAAACCCAGAGGTATGTCAAATGTTCAAGGATGCGAGGTGTTACAATTTTTGCAAAAAATTACAGAGTTATCATCAGTAGGTGGCAGAGGCCTTTGCCCTCAATTTCGATGGAAAGAAAGCAATCATCGGCCGGGATGAATTCGAGATAGATAAAACCCTCATAGTTGAAGTGACAGAGCTTCCTATGACTGGAGAGAAATGGTTTAAAACTACTGTTACTAAGAATGTTGAATTCATGACTTATTTGAAACCAGAACACAGGGGTTTGATATGGAAGAAAGATATTCCTGTATCTTTCCTTGAAGAGAAATGGCAGCAGTTATTAAAAGCCATAATGGTTTATATAACTTGTGAAGGGCGATATAATAGGGTGATGATTTACCATTTTAAACTTATAAATCATTTGATTGGTAGAAACCCACTCAATCTGCCCTATTTCCTCCACCGAAGTTTATTCAAGATGGCTCATCAAGTCAAGGCCAAGCCTAATCAAGTTGCAGGTAGACTATCCCACCATAGTCTAATCAAACTTTTGGTTTGTGAGTTGTTGCAAAGAAGAGGTAAAGAGTGGAATTACTTCTTATTTTGGAATGATTTCCAGACTGAGGTTCAGCCAGAGGGAAAAAAGAGTCCTCATTCCAATAAGTCTTCCACTCCCAGAAGTGGAAAGAGGAGGAGGAGAGCTATCTCTCCAGCCCCAGTCAATCAACCCTCTCCTTCCTCTAAGCTTGGCAAAACTAAGAAGAAATTAAATTTCAAAAGTGAAGAAGAAAAGGCCAAAGAATCCTCAGTGAACAAAAACATTCTTAGTTTTCCTTACACAGACTCGGAGGATGAAGAGCACCGGATTGAAATAGGGTACGAGGATTCAGTTACCACAGGGTCTGAAAATTTTGTTTTTGTGGATATATATACAGCAAGTTATGAGAACCTTCCATCACCTACACCTCAAGAAGAACAAGAACCACAAATTGTAGATGCTTCATCTAGAAAACAAGTGAAGCAAAGTTAATCAAAAGAAATCAAGAAGCTTAAGAAGAAGTTAGCCGAGCAAGAAGTGCTAGAAAGGGTAATAAAAACTAGGTATGAAACTCTGTCAAAAAACTTTGCAGAAAGCAACTCATCTTTTGAAAGATTAGCCCATGAAAGCATAAAGGAGAAGAAAAAGAAAGACAAGATTGTAAAAAATTACAACAACTTATGGAGAGTAGCTCAGGGTTTGAAGAAAAAGGTTAGGGCTTTGAGGAAAAAAGCTATGTCTTCAAAACACCAGGCTCAGACACATGCTTCTCTTGAGACCCTTGCAGAGGTGGCAGTTCAGTGCAATGAACCAAAGGCATCCAGTAACCCTACAAATTTTGGGCAAGATGCAGAAGCCTAAAAAGATCTGTCCTAAGGCGTTTTTGAGCTAAGACAAGGGTATTTTTGAAATTTTGATAATCTTAGGTTTCGGTGGCTTAGGTGAACATATCGATTGTTCATTAGTCACTGAAAGAAGAACTTTCGGTAGCTAATCGGCCCGAATTCTATCTACTCTAGCTACCGAAAGCATTGATAAGGCAGAAAGCTAATGTTTTTGCACAGGTCCAAGTTTTCCTTGTTCAAAAGCCTCAGAAATGGTTCCAATCGATGAAAGATAATTAATGACATCCTTATCAAGAGTTCGTTTTGGTTTTGGAGATGCTCTACAAGACAGAAAGGTAAATAATGGTTAGCTATTTTCAAGGATATAAGACTGTTTGACTGTCAACAGATGTCATGTTCGACTCCTCCTATATCACGTGAGATCCAGCAGCCTCGGAAGCCTCACTACACCTGCCAAAGAATCTGAAGAAACATAAAGATCAATCGAGAATTTGAATTGATCTAGTTTATAGGATCTTTATCTACTTTCTTGGGCCAATTACTAATTTTCTATTTTTGGCAAAATTCGATCCAGTACTCTAGGATCTGGAAACTGTTTGTAAAAGGCTATAAAGCCAAGAACATTTGATGAACACATGGTTCAATTTTGAGTTCTATAATCCACTATTATTGTAAAAAGACACTTTCTTTAATATATTAAGCCTGCAAGCTTCTTTCATTTGTTATTTTCAGACTCTCCTTCATCTTTGTCCATGCATATGAGTTGAAATCATTCTTTTGTCTGTGTTTAATGGTCCCATGGTAACTGTCATCTTAGTTTTGACTGTTAAGCAAGAATCATAAGAATCCTTGGCTAGTTTGTCAACCCATCATATATATTGCCTATGTATGTTCTGGTTAACTAATTGGTTTTCTTATCCATTTGATTTACAAACCTATCTGATAATAGCTCCTGAAGGCCTTGTATTGCATGAATATAGCTATACTGTCTTGAAGATACAATCCAGTGATTAAGATATTCATCTTGATCCAAACCCACACCCATTATTGAGAAAATAGTTACAAAAAGTTTAAGTTACCAAGCATCTCTGAGATACAACCTAGGAGAGTTTCCTGGAGTGATAACACGGTCCTCCTTCAAAGATTCGGTTTTTGTCTTCCAGATTGTGCAAGATTATGGTGAAGAAGCCTTTTGATCCAAGTTGGAGGTCATAGTGGCCCTTGGGATTCCACCAGTGCTGGATCCATTTGACCAGATCTTTTTTCGAGGGCCATAGCCCTAAAAATTTCCCTATTAGGGAAAAATCCCACATATATTGTTTCTGATCCTCTATTCTTGGAGAGATGATGATGTATTTCAGAGTGATCGAGGGTTGCAGGATACATTTGGATGTTTCCTAGGTGCGACTGGTTTTCGTATGGTTGGCTGCTGGATTGATTTCCATTGGCTTTTCCTTCGACATCTCTTCCTCCCAGATGATTTGTTGCATGCCCTCCAGGAGTTCAAAGGTCGACCTTTTGGAGTGGTTGGAGCCGTGCTCCTTGGTGGTGACAGAATTGTACGAGGGGGCCAGGGGCTCCCCTCCCTCAGCCTCCATGGCCGTAGTAGTGGAGAAGGGCGACGCATGAAGGGTTCGAGGCAGAGAACCCTAGTAGAGGTGGATCGTAACATTTAAAATTCTTTAAAGGATAAGTGATTTGATATTACTAAATTTTAGATTTAAAATATTGAAATAAATAATTATACACATTAAATATGTACTTTTATAAAGTATGGACATGAGATTTTATAAAGCATGCATGGATTCCTCATTCCATCTCAACCCTACAAAGTGCAAGAATAGGGCTAACTGCCCAAATTCACTACAGACAAGATTGTATCCAAAAATCGAAGGAAAATGTATTGTAACATGCTTGTTAAGTAAACATTTAAGGCTATGAGTCCTGTTAGGTAAACATTTAAGGCTATCATAACCGTCCAATGGCCTTGCATTGTGTAAACATTTAAGAAAGAATGTGTGTGGCAGACCTGTTTACTTACGTTAAGTACTTAATAATAATAAAAAATAATATTAATAATAATAACAATAGTACAACAAACATACAAATATTTATAATAAACGAAACTTAGGATAAATTTAGCTAGCAGAAAATGCTAAGACAAACATTCAAACTAATGCTAGCATTAATCCACCTTCTAGCAATGCATAAGAAAATATATGCGTGTTGATCTTGGATTAAAACACGGATTAAAACATTGGGAATAGCGAAGCCGATCTATTCTCCAATGAGATGATGACATATAAATAATGTTTTTAGTTTTATAGTACTAACAATAGAAATATTGCTAAAATTTATAGTCAAAAGACATATTAATATGAAGTCAACGAATTATCGATTGCTATAGTCCCTTAAGCCTTCTGCACGAACTAATAAAAAATTACTATTAACAAAATCCATGTAATTCTGAACTAAAACCTAACTTCCAAAAAAATATTGGATTTACAAAAAAAACCAAACATTATCATCGAAAAAAAAGAAATCCATGACTGTTCATAATTCCTTGCAACAACTATCGTTCTGGATCTGCTAAAACCTAAGATGGTTTGAAAAGTTCTATATGCTGGAATTTGAAAGCACACCACTTTAAATCTGCAAAGTTTTAAGGAATCAAAAGGGCATTTTCAGGTTTCCACATAATAATATTTTCGGTAAGCTTATTTTGACTTTAAAAAAATGATATAGTTGAGTAATCCACAGTCTACATCAGATACAAAATTTTAGAAGTTAAATTTTGTTCTTTTTATTTTTCATGTTTTTTTTTTTGTTTTTATAAAATGATTTGTTAAATTTTATTTATTTGTCTAAATTTTATAGTATAAAAGTATTTTACTTTAATAATCACTAAAAATTTATATAAATTAGATAAAATTTGTAAAAAATTTAATATTTTTACAAAAATATTAACAAATAATTTAGGAATAATAGTAAGATTTTTTAAGATTTTTAATATTTGCACTTTAAGATAAAATATAAATCCTTAAAATTTTCCTTGTTATTATCAATAATATAATCTTATATCATTCTTTAAAATCAATAAAGTTCTAACAATGTAAAAAAAAAC
>JASDQU010685718.1:77329-101310 GCA_032191745.1 Picea mariana | reverse complement strand
TCATCTATAATGCCATATAAAGAGAAATAATGTTCCATTTGGGTTACCCAACCAGTGGGGTCTGAGCCATCAAATTTGGTCACGTCCACCCGCGGAAGGCGTATGTCATGTTGAAAGTGATGGGACTGAAAGGTATGGGAATGTGAGGATGTTTTGCCTTCATTATTTGGAGGTGCTTTAGAGAAATGGTCATCTGTAGGGATCTTCAGTTTGGTGCAGAGTGATGCAAAGACAGATTCAAGTTGGGTGGTCAGTTCTTGTTTGACTTCCTCCATTGAGGACTGCATGATTGTATTTATGGTACCATTGATGGATGAATCAATGGAGGCAATAGTAGCACTGAGTTGTTTCACTTCTTTTTGGGTTTCGAGGAAACCAGATTGCATGGTGTTGAAGCGAGCTTCCAGGTCTTGGCTACGAGTATGGGCCATGAGGATGGGTGAACTGAAAAGGGGCGGGCTACGAGTATCAAATGTTTCACACATTTGATGAATAAGTTAAGTGCTCACCTGATTCACTAGATAAACTAGACCAAGATCTTGAACTCATCTAGTGTGTGTACGACAAACTGAGGTTATAATGAGATAGATATAGGATTGACTCTGGATTAATGAAGATTGGTTTATTGAGTAAATTCCAAAGATCTGGAATGAGATGAGTGATCACACTAAAACTTCCATAACTTACATCTGCTCAAGAGGAAATACTCCATCGCTTATTTTAAAGAAGGATTAATATTAAGAAAATATAGAAGCTTTGTGATGGCCTGGTTACATCTCAATAAGCTTTAAATACTCTTTTATTGTTGAAAGAATGGATTGTATCTTCATAGGAATTAGTTACTATCTTTGAACTCTGTGGTATTAAGGGCATAAGTTATTAACGAGATTATGTCTTTGGGGATTTGAGTTATTTGCTTGCTAAGTGTGGTGTGACCTCTAGAGGTATTGTAGCAACAGAGAAATGACATTTCAGGGGACAAGAGCTTAGTTTAATAGAAGTGCATGCTGTGTGTTTACAATCGAGTATTAGCTTTAAATAGAGTGTAAACTGTGTGTTCATATTCCTTGTTGATAGTTGTAAGTTTTTATAGAGTATTGTTATTTCGTTGCTTCATCCACTAATTGGAGTGTCAAGCTTTGTGGAAAGACTCTTTCAGAGTCATTCCCCTGCATACTGAGTTACTGTGTGTGGGTAAGAATGCAGTAGCACCTTGTAGTTTGTCCTGCTTGTTGTGAAGTAAGCCTCTTAGGTTAAGAATAGGATTAGTCATTAAGAATTATTCTCAAGCTGATTAGTCTCATGGTAGGTCAGTAACATGATTACATGGGGACTTGAATGTATCCATCTGGTTGAATGATATAGACATCTGATTGGGAAATTATTATTTTGTTTTCATTTTATTTCTCATTGATAAATAGATGATTATTTTTTATGCACATAATAGAATTTAAGTAGTTGGTTTCTTAGCTGGTTGTTGAGTATCAATATCAAGTAATGGTTGCTTGGTTTGAGTTTATGCTTGATATATATGTTACTTAATTCTCTTGCTCCTGGAAAGACAAGCTAGGATATACTTCTTTCATTTGCATGCACATACTGTATTTGCATGCACAATCGAACTATGAAACAAAACTAACTTCTTATACTTTTGTTTCATAGTTCGATTGTTTTCTTTGAGTGTTTTGTGTTTTTTCCAGAATGGTGGTGGAAAGACAGTAAGACGGAAGGTAAGAACCTACGTTGCCACTATTGTGAGTCTTTCCAAACCCTATATGGCATATGGTTAATTGATGGCTAGGCGTAGGGATAGCAAGGGTAGATTTTTAAAAACTGATTTTCCAAAATATTTATTTGGTAGCAATAAAACCCCTCCTATTAACCCGGCTGAAAGATATGTGGGAAGCTCACAGAGGGAAGGTTCTACATCAAAGGTGGCCACCCCACAATTTGAACAAACAGTGGAAAAGGTCCAAGGAGAAGAGGGAGAGTCCCGGGACCAACTAGCTGAAGGGCCACGAGTTGTTAGGCCAGCTTCGAACATTAGAGCAAACAGTCAACCCAGACATATATATCAATTGCTTAAAATCCCCCACAACGTGGTCATTTCACAAGTGGAAACTTCTGTGGTGGGACGAAATCCAGGATTGCAAGTAGGAGACAACTTTACCCTTCATCAAAATCCAGTAGCTGAACCACCATTATCACCAAGCCCGGAGGAATTTAGTATATTTGGCCACATGGCAGACGAAGAAGAAAGAAATAGGGAACCAGAAGGAGAATCCACTTTTGGATTCCCTATACTTGATTTAATGCCAAATGTAAACATGAAAAATATTCCCCCGTTGGTCCTTCCAAATTTCAAAGGTATGGTTACAGAGAATCCATACGCTTTTCTTTTTGAGTTTGACATTCTCTGTAGAAGCTATAATTATGTTGATGATGCACAAAAATTAAAATTGTTTCCAACAACCTTAAAAGACTCAACTCTAAGATGGTTTGTGGGACTTGAATATTATTCTATCCGATCTTGGGAAGACATGAAAAGTACTTTCCTTAAAAAATTTCAAGACTATTGTAGGACCAGAGACTCCCACAATGGCATCTTTAAGATGCAACAATTAGAGGAGGAGAGTCTTGAAGACTACGTAGAAAGGTTTCTCTATAATCTTCAGAAGACCAAACAAAGTACTTTAAATAATGATACCATCAAGACTATATTCCTTAAAGGGATACAAGAAGAATACATTGATATGCTAAATCTAATGGGTGAAGGTGATATCTCTCAATTGCCATTTGCTGCCATATGTGATTTATGCAGGAGATATTCTAGGAGTCGAGCAAAATCTGGTAAGGGAGTAAGGGATGCTTTGCCAAAAGTAACAAGATTTGCTATGGGAGGTGGAGTATCAAGGATAGAATTAGGAAATTTATTGGAAAATTTTAAAACAAAAAGTCTTAGTACTCTTAGTTGTCAACTAGATATGTTTCAAGTTAAGAAAAAGCAAGAAGAAGAGAAAGTTGTTGTGTATATTTGTGTCCCCGTTGTCGAAAGAAACATGCATATAAAGAATGCCCATTGGATAATGTGCAGGTTTGTGCAATATGTGCGGAGGATCGTGAGACAGAGAATTGCCCCTCGCTACCTAGACTTAAAGCTATATATAAAGAAAATAGGGAGGTGGCAGAACCTTCTTTTCAAGTTGCATTAAAGAAACCATGGCAGCCAAGAGCCTAAGGTATGTCCCAAGATCCTTTTTCATCATCTTTTGCACCCTATAATGCTTATCAACAACAGTGGAATGCCCAAATTCCATGGCAAAACACTTGGCCACAACAACAAACTCAAACTCAGCCTTGGCAGCAAAGTTGGAGAGGTAACCCTCACGAGATTATGCCTCGACAACAGTTCCCAATGCCTTATCCTAACTACTCACAATACCCCCCACCCACGTCATCATTGTATCCACCTACTCAAACAACAGTCCCACAATTACCACAGTTGGTTACAAACCAAAGACCTCCCAGACCAACACAAATGCCTGCACAACCGGTACCAAATCCAAACAATAGAGCTGCACAACCTGCCTTCAATGTTGAGATGTAGCCCTTCCCAACTTACCTAATAACTCCTATGCCCCTTCAAAATATACATCTGAGATCAGGGAAAGTCATGAAACGAAGAGATTCCACGGTTGTCATTGAAGAAGAAGAAGAAACCCTTGAACAACTAATAAATGACAATCAACCCAGGAACACAGTTACTCCCTCCACTCAGACACAAACATATACTACTCCTACAGAGCAGTCGCAAGCATATAAACTTCCACCTTATCCAGAAAGGTTGGCAATAGAAAAGCCAATAGTCCTCCCTGAATTCGACTTGGAATCTGAGCTACGGAATGTTTGTGTCAAAATACCCCTACTGCAAACTATAAAGGATATTCCCATTTACGCAAAAACTGTCAGGGAGTTATGCATTAAGAAACCTGGAAGGAAATGAAAAGAACCCCCCACTATTCATGTAGCAGGTCAATTGGCCGAGCTAATGTGTGGGAAACCATTAGTGAAAAAGTATGGAGACCCTGGAAATCCCATAGTCACCATTTCCATCAATGATGTCCCCATAGGAAATACTTTAATTGATCTGGGGGCTGCAATAAATATCATGACCGTATTGACTATGTAAACATTGCAATTGGATACTCTTCGAACCACACCTACGGTACTTGAACTTGCTGATAGATCTAGGATTAAGCCTGTCGGGGTTCTCAATGATATTTTGGTAACTCTAAATTCTTGGGATCTTGGGAGTATTCAGTGGATATTCTAGTTATCCAACCAAAAACCAACATGATAGGCCACCCTATCATCCTTGGGAGACCATGGTTGGCCACATCTGATGCTTTCATCAAATGTAGGTCCGAGGAGATGACCATACCAAATGGTATAGCTATGAAGAAACTCACCTTATACCCACCCGCCAAACCAGCACTACAAGATTCTTGGAAAGTGTTTGAATCTTGTGAAAATACAAAAAATGAACCTCTTGAAGACAAGGAAATAGAATCTTCCAAAGATGTAGAAATTGAATCTCTGAAAATTGTGGAAAGTAGAGATCATAGAAAAACAGAAATTTTACACCCCCTTGTAACCCTCGAACAAGTAGGGGGATTGAAAAGCCAATCAAAAGATTATTTTCTAAACTTATTTATTTCTATTGTGGATTGTACTCAGTTTCCAGAAGTAACTCAAACTTATAATCATATTTTTCACAAAGATTTTCAGGAAAATTTTGATCCAACAGGAACTACATATTTCCTTATGTCAGCCATCAAAAAGACCACAGATCCCTACTGCATAACTGTTGAAATCATCCCAGGAAAAACTTTGAATATCAGTGTTGACCTTGATTCTGAGCAGCAGAAACAATTAATCAGCCTATTACAAAAGCACTCTGGTGCATTTTCTTGGGATTATAAGGACATGCCTGGCATTCATCCAAATACATGTACACATCATATTTACCTTCAAGAGAATGCTAGACATGTTAGGCAGCCACAACGTCGTATGAATCCTACCGTAAAGGATACAGTGAAAGAGGAATTACAGAAGTTGTTATATGCTAACTTTATATATCCTATATCTGATAGAAAGTGGGTTTCTCCACTTGTAGTAGTGCCTAAGAAGGAAAGCAAATGGAGAATATGTGTTGACTATCATGAGCTTAATAAAGCAACACTGAAAGATTATTTTCCACTGCCTTTCATTGATCAGGTACTGGGTACTTTAGCAAGTAAAAAGTAGTTTTCCTTTTTGGACGGTTTTAGTGGATACAATCAAATACAGATTGCACCAGAGGATCGGGAGAAAACTACCTTTACATGTCCCTGGGGGACATTTGCCTATAGAGTTTTGTTGTTTGGGCTGTGCAATGCCCCTGCCACATTCCAAAGAGCGGTATTGGGAATCTTTGTTGACTTGATTCATGAGTGTGTTGAGATCTATATGGATTATTTTTCTGTCTATGGTGACTCTTTTGCCAAAGCACTTCATAACCTGGAAAAAGTGTTGATTAGGTATAGGGAATCTAACGTTGCCTTGAGTCATAAAAAATGTAAAATGATATCACAATAGAGCATTGTTCTTGGACATCGTGTTTCTTCTTCATGCATCAAAGTGGACCCGACAAAGATTAAGGTCATCAGGGACTTTCCTGCACCCCATTCACCAAAAGAGGTAAGAAGTTTTTTGGGTCATGCTGGCTACTATAGAAGATTCATTGGAAATTTTACAAAGATTGTTGCACCTATATACAAATTGTTAGCCAAAGATACTAAATTTTTGTGGGATGCTCAGTGTCAAGTTGCTTTTGAAATATTAAAGGAAAAGTTGTCCATAGCACCAGTTCTGAGGGGACCAGATTGGACCCTTCCATTCCATATTTGTATCGATGCTTCAGACACTGCTCTTGGGGCTGTCCTAGGACAGAAACATGATTAGTTATCTTACGCCATCAACTACAGTAGTAAAAACTTATCACCAGCCGAGTTTAACTACACTGTCACAGAAAAATAATTCCTAGTTGTTGTGCATGCTATTAATAAATTTAGACATTATATCACGGGCTATGAAACTTTTATTCACACTGACCATTCTGCCATTAAGTTTTTAATGAATAAACCCATTACAAATGGTAGGATCACTAGGTGGCTGTTATTGTTGTAGGAATTTAATATTACCATAGTAGATAGGCCTCGTAAAGAAAACTTGGTTGCAGACATTCTCTCTTGGATCCATAATAGTGATGAAAATACTCTTATTGATGATAGTTTTCCTGACGAACATTTGTTTGTTGTTTCCACTAACATTTTGTGGTTTGAAGACATAGATAATTATTTGGCCACAGGAAAGTTGCCTCAACATCTCTCCCCAAGAGAAAGGAAACAAATTGTCAAGAACAATGCAACTTATTCATGGATCGAGGGAGATCTCTTTCGTACCAGGCCTAACATGATTATCAGAAGATGCACATGAGAAGATGAAACATATGATATCTTGAGAGCCTGCCATGATATTCCCTATGGAGGCCACTTCACAGATAAAATGACTACTTACAAAGTGTTTCATCAAGGGTACTATTGGCCAACGTTGTTCAAAGACGCCAAAAAGTATGTGAGGAGATGTGACAGCTGTCAGAGAAAGGGTAAGCCAGTGCAAGCAAACAAGATGCCCTTACAAACCCAAGTGCCAGTCGAACCTTTCGAAAGATGGGCCTTGGATTTTGTGGGGCCAATCTCTCCTTCATCATGGAAAAAAAGGTACATTTTAGTTTGCACTGATTATGTAACCAAGTGGGTAGAAGCAAAATCCTTCGTTCTGCTAGTGAACGGTCTATTCTAGATTTTCTTTATGAAGACATTTTTACTCGCTTTGGCATTCCAAGGGAAATTGTGACAGATAACGGGACACAATTTACATCTAATTCGATGCAAGCACTTACTCAACAATACCAGATAAAGCACTATAAATCTTCTCCATATCACCCGCAAGCAAATGGGCAAGTGGAGTCTACAAACAAGGTACTAGAAGCAATCATAACTAAGGCAGTCCAACAACATCACAAAGACTGGGCAGATAGGGTTTTGGAAGCAATATGGGCCTACAGAACCACATGGAGAAATATTACAAGCTTTACTCCATATGAGTTGGTGTATGGCAAACATGTTCTTCTACCTATTGAGCTTCAAGCGAAAACCTTTAGGATAGCTGCACAACTGGGCATAGATATATCAGAGGCACAAAAGTAGAGAATAGCCCAGCTCAATGAGCTGGATGAAATTAGGCAAGATGCAGTCCAGCACATTGTTTCAGTATAGGAACAGAGAGCTCTATGGCATGATAAATTCATCAAGAAGAAAGTTTTCAAGCCTGGTGACTGGGCCCTCCTTTTTTATTCTCGGTTTAAGAACTTCAGGGGAAAACTTACTACAATATGGTTGGGGCCTTACGAGATCAAGACTGTCTTCGACAATAGATCAGTTAGGCTAACAACAATTGACGATCGACAACATTCTTTTGTGGTCAATGGCCATCAACTGAGGTTGTATCATCGGCCAACGTCCAAGGATAATTTTGTACAAGATATTTTGCAGCAGTCAGAAATGGAGGTAGTGGGTAGGGAGTCTCCTTCCCCCTCTTCCACCTCTGACTGGATCTTTTCTTTTATCTTTCTGAATCTATGTACATAAGAAAAATAAAAATAAAAATGGAAAAAAAATAAAATTAAAATAAATAAATAATAAATAATAATAAATAAATAAAATAAAATATATATATATGTAATGAAAAAATAAAAAAAAAATATAATCTAGCCATGAAAATCAGTTTACTGGCGTGGTTAGATAAGGGCCTGTCTGAAAACTAGCTTGCTAGCGGATGAGCCAAAAAAAAATTTTCTTGTCCACAATTGTCAGGCCTTACTATATGTTCTTCAAATCATTTTGTTTGTTCTCGAGTCAGATGATGAGGGGTGCATTAAGACTCTCCTTCTGACAGTTTTCCTCCATCGACATCAACACATCATCTGGGGGATAAAGTCAGAGATTTGAATGGTACCTAGTGACTTACATACATTAATGGCGGGTTCTCTCGCTGACAACAGTGGGGATTCATTAATGCCTCTTATTTTCTAGATCTTGCAGGACATTCGACATCAACACATTAATTCATGCCCAACAAGTTGTACGAGTGGAACCTTGACTCTCATCGTCAACAAAGGTGGCAGTCTTGCATTGGTTAAAAGTTTTTATCAATGGTTGGTAATCCAATGACTTCCACCTATGTTCGACGACAATACATATTTCACATGGATGGATTTGTTCTAGAAGTTCAGGTCGTGGTGAAAACAACTTAGTTATCATTTGGATGACAGTTTGTGACAGTCAGTGGGAATAAAAAAGAAGTTGGTTACAAGGCAGCTGCAACAATTCAGATGGTTTCAAAAAGAGGAGGTTATCTGCCTTCTCAGTAGGTTTCTACTAAAAGGTGAGACTTGCTTCTTGATACAGAGCTTGGGACATGGCCTGAATCTGGATATCCATCCCCCCTATTTCTTCACTTCCGCTGCAATTATTTCCATCATCATCACAATAACAGTTTGGCATCAACAATTCTATTCCTTGCTTAGTTTTTTATTTCAAATTTCAGTATTTTCAATAAGTTCATAATCCCTTAAGTTTCAAATATTTTATGAACCATTTTTGAGTTAATTTAGTATAAGATACCTTTTAGCACTATATTTTTAAATCACGGGGCGAAGTAATGGCATGATTAAGAGCATCAGCAAAAAAAAATGGTGCTCAACAGCATTCCCGCACCTATACAGAAATGACAATACAGGTACTGGAATACTATGACCATATTTTAAAGAGACTCTTGCATGAGGTAGAGTATGATTCCCTCCTTCAGTCATGAGTATCAATAGCATGAACGTGGCACTAGCACCAACATCATCATCATTGTTTCCGGTATCTACAAGAATTTTGCATCTACAATAAAAATGGGTAATGACTTTTTGAGGTAAGATTGCTTTAAGATTTTGCTTGGTTTGTTAGGAACAAAGCATATCGTTTTAACAACTTCTCATGTTAATCTGACCCATACTCATTACTCAGCCTTCAACGTTGGGACATTCACGTATTATGAGGTCACCAACACCATAATTCCTATGTGTAGCATGATAACTGGCCACCCCTATATTCTTGTTGTGCAATTTATACCCCTATTCGCCCACATCATCCGAGATTTTATCCACTTATACGTATTATTGCTTGTTGCATGGATGATGAATTCGTGCAACAAACTTACACTTATGCAAATATCCACTTTCTCCATGAACTTTAGTAATTGGCCTTCTCATAAGGGAAATTGAGAACGTTTGAATGATTCTCGTTACATTGCATAAGTTTGAATTATCATTCCTGTACTGAGTTGCCTCGCCATCATTACCATGAATCAGATTCATATCACCCTATCGCAAAGATAAATGGTGCACCACGACGTTTCCAGATACAGATACAGTCATGTATGTGATCGCCATTGTTCTGTAGCCAACCTATGCTAAAATTGCCACCCTGGTAGCAATTGCCCGCATTCACAAGACCACGCCCTCTTCGTTACTCTGAGTATCCTTAACTATCTCGTCCCTCTGAGTATTCCTCAATTCAGCTTCAGTGAAACCCTCATCCAAATCTATATTCATCATGGTGGTAGATCACCACAAACCCATCTCTCGGCGAGTGCTCGAAGTTGTGCCTTAGTATCATAAATGCAAAAAATTGTTTAAGGAGGCAGGCCGACATCTCTTTTTCGCCAAGTTTTGGGGGTTTAATGATCAGGTTGCTCTTCAATTCGCGCAGAGCTTCAATGGACGATTGGCCAGGGTCGCATATTTGGAAGTAGAGGTTATAGAGGAAACTATAGCCAACATCACAGGCCTCCCCAGGACCAGAGAATATTGGTTCAAGAAATTGACGCTGGGCATGGAAGTTTGCAACAGGTTTCTGAAGGCACAATACCAAAACACGAGCTGGGCAAAGGGAGTTCCAAGGGCATACATCATGGACGAGTGGCAAGCACCATTGGAAATTTTACAGAGGTACTTAACTTGTGAGGGAAGGTATGCCCTCACATAACAGTATCATGTTCAAATTCTGCTTCATTTTGAATCAAAGGAACTGATAAATTTCCCATACTATCTGTACAAAAGTTTAGAAAAAATGGCTAAGATGGTAAAGAGGAATAATCAAAACCCTCAAAATAGCCTTTACCGTCATGGGTTAGATAAAATGTTGGTGGAAACTGAGCTCTGCAAATGGAATAGGAGATGGGATCAGTTCTTGCGCGAGAATGCATTTATCGATCAAATCCCTATGGTAGTGGAAGAGGGGTCGAGTACTTTGGGAAAATGACAGAGAAGGGAAAAGATCCATGTGGCCATGAAAGAGGGGCCGATCACTTTGGGAAAATGATGGAGAAGGGAAAAGATCTATGTGGCAACGAAAGAGGGGCTGAGCGACTTGGGAAAGCGACAGACGAAAGAAAAGGTACTTGTGTTGGTGGAAAAGAAATCAAACATTCTGAGTAGACAACAGGGAAAGAGGAGGACTGAGAGAAGAGGATCATCGACAAAAAAAGGAAAGACTCGGGACTGGAACATCAGAGAAGAAGACTATGATGGTTAAGCCACCGATTGAAGTTCCTCCACTTCGTAGGATCACACGTCATATGGCAAAGCAAGAAGCCCCGAAAATTGTTGGACCAACCCCCATGTACCCACAGGCTGCAACACATGAGGACCCAATCCCTGTTGATGGTGATGGTGAGGATACTTGCCCATTTCGAAGCTCTTCAAGATTGCTAAGCACCCAAATCCTGTGGAACAATATCAACCATGTACAGAATTTGAAGACCCTGATGAGCCACAGATAAACGATTTTATTGAGCTAAATGAGCTAGTATAGCCACAGGCACAATTGTTCACGCCTACAGGAGAAGGAGGATGTAACGATGAAAGATTGAAGGATATGCATCAAACTGGGAAAAAGAAACTACAGCCTGGAACTCCAAAGACTCCCATCATAATTATTCTTGGACCTTCTAAGAAAGGAGTAGAGGATTGTGAGGGTTCAAATATTTCAATAGATGAATATGTTAGTGAAAATCCCCTGGAAAAGAAGCTCAGGAAAAGAAACAGAAAAGTCAAAAAGTTGGAGCAGGAAGTCATGGAGTTTTTTGTTCTAAATAGGTGCATTGAAAGAGAAAATAGCCAGTTAAAGGGCCAGAGTAAGAAGTTTCAGGAAGAGATTGAGAAACTTCAATCTGAAACCAAGAAGATCAATAAGCAGATGCATGAGATACTTCAACCAGAACAACCAAGGAGGAGCGACAGGTTGGAGAAGAAGAACTCAGGCCTCAACATCCTAATAAATGTTGCAGGACTCTCTTAGGATTGAAGAGATGGTGTATTTCAATTTTGAATAGTTTTTGGGATATCTTTGCATGAGGACATGCAAATAATCAGGTGTGGGGGTAATGTTGAGCTCCCATTTTTTCACTCACCATACACCTCTTTTGGCCATTTACCCCCTACCTAGGCATTGAAATCCAACTTATTGCCTCCTATTATTACCTTTTTGCTTGCCTAAAGATCTTGATTATAACATGAGGTAAAAGTTGTTTATTTTAATAATTTCTGAAGTTCTTGATAGATTAATTAGGATCTTTTAGCTATAGTTTACCAATGATAAAAAGACACTTACATTTTCAATGCAACAACTGTTCCCGCACTATTCCTAGCATTTTAGTACCTGCGCAAGCATTTTGGTACCCGAGATTGTGGCTTCTCCTAGTTGCGCGTGCCCAGGATGGAGTTACTGACATGGGTATTGTTCTTATGGTTAATGTGATGGATATTGATCGTTTCCCCAGTGCCCAACATTCTTCTATTACACGGAATCGATCCATGAGCAAGTCTTCCAGCGCAACACCAAATCGGGGTCTAAACTCAGCACAGGAATGATATCTAAGATGGTTAGAACGATTTCCTAAGATAGAGGAAATCATGGTTAGCAAGATCTTCTAGTTTTGTTGAGTCATTTTTGGCCCTGAGTTCACGAGAACAGGGGAAAGCAATGTAATCTGATATACTCAGAACTTGATATATATAGGGGGATTCACTCTATGTAAAGGATTGATATGTACATACTCTTTGTTGAAGATAATAAAAGACTCTGTTACTCATCTCTTGTTTTGATATATTGTGATGGGTGTACTCTGAGTAAAGAGGGATTTATGTTTGATATCAATTAGAGTTTTTTATTTATTTATGTTCATAAGCCTGTGAGTTACTTGGGAAGGCATGGGCCCACCTCCCCTGGTAAGTTGAGTTATCTATATATTAATTGCTCCTGTAGTTGTGTTCTTGAGTGGAATGGTGTGGAGAAATCTTTAGATCATAAGTTTTACTCGAGTTTTGTGTGTTCTTTACCCAATAGGGATTTCTCATAAGCTGTAAATTAGATTGCCCTTGGTATGATGGAAAATTCTTCATATGGACAGATAGATTGTGAATGAACGATTACATGCTTGCATATATCTCTTTTTTTATATACACTTGAGGGTTGCATGCGTTCCAGTAAATATTGGCAGTTTACTTAATCATGAATGCCTAATCTAAATGTTTCACAGATTTGATGAATAAGTTAAGCACTCACCTGATTCACTAGATAAACTAGACCAAGATCTTGAACTCATCTAGTGTGTGTATGACAACCTAAGGTTATAATGAGATAGATACAGAATTGACTCTGAATTAACGAAGACTGATTTATTGAGTAAATTCTAAAGATCTGGAATGAGATGTGTGATCACACTGAAACTTCCATAACTTACATTTGCTCAAGAGGAAATACTTGAACGCTTATTTTAAAGAAGGATTAATATTAAGAAAATATAGAAGCTTCGTGATGACCTGGTTACATCTCAATAAGTTTTAAATACTCTTTTATTGTTGAAAGAATGGATTGTATCTGCAAAGGAATTAGTCACTATCTTTGGACTCTGTGGTATTAAGGGCATAAGTTATTAATGAGATTATGTCTTTGGGGATTTGAGTTATTTGCTTGCTAAGTGTGGTGTGACCTCTAGAGGTATTCTAGCAACAGAAAAATGGCATTTCAGGGGACAAGAGATTAGTTTAATAGAAGTGCATGTTGTGTGTTTACATTCGAGTATTAGCTTTAAATAGAGTGTAAAATGTGTGTTCACATTCCTTGTTGACAGTTGTAAGTTTTTATAGAGTATTGTTATTTTGTTGCTTCCTACACTAATTGAAGTGTCAAACTTTGTGGGAAGACTCTTTCAGAGTCATTCCCCTGCATATTGAGTTATTGTCTGTGGTAAGAATGCAGTAGCACCTTGTAGTCTGTCCTGCTTGTTGTGAAGTAAGCCTCTTAGGTTAAGAATAGGATTAGTCATTAAGAATTTATTCTCAAGCTGATTAGTCTCATGGTAGGTTAGTAGCATGATGACACAGGGACTTGAATGGATCTATCTGGTTGACTAATACAGACATCTGCTTGGGAAATTGTTATTTTGTTTTCATTTTATTTCTCGTTGATAAATAGATGATTACTTTTTATGCACAGAATATAATTTAAGTAGTTGGTTTCTTAGTTGGTTGTTGTTGCTTGGTTTGAGTTTATGTTTGATTAATATGATACTTAATTCTCTTGCTCCTGGAAAGACAAACTAGGATACACTAATGTCATTTGCCTGCACATACTGTGTTTACATTTCATTAGTTTACGAACCTGGTTGACATTTATGTGGGACTTTATTACAACAATTAAATAGCCCAACAGATCTGGAAATAACAATCGATGGTACGGTGAAAGCGGAAGTAGTGAGAAAATTCCAATTCAATTACTTAAATGACAAGTAATGAATAGGGAGTCGATAGTACTTGGAAAAAACTGGCAAATCCATTAATTGTGTAATCAATTTTATACATTGAATGACGTGAAGCCTATAATAACACATCAAAGATATTAGCCAATTAAATTTTAGAAAAATATGTTTTTTTTTTATTTAAAAAGATACATATATTGATTTCCTATGTTACACATTGGATATAGCACACAAATTTAAAGTCAACAATAAACTAATATAGAGTCAAAGGGCAAACTCATTGCTATAGTCCCAAGCCTTCGGCAGGGACTGATAAGGAAAACTTGGATGAGAGAAAACCAAACAAATTTCATCCTAACAAATGAAAAGTTAGATGATAAACATATGATAGTACAACCATGCTACAATGAATGTTTATGGATGTGAGTATACCAGTCTTATCAAACATATGATAGTACAACCATGCTACAATGAATGAATGTTTGTGGAAGTGAATATTGTTGGGTTGTGACAACACATACACGTGTTGTTATATTCATTTGGAGGTCTCTCAAGCGTTTGGCTTTTCAGATGCCTGAAAACACTTGAGATCTCTGCTCGTTAAATGTAGAAGCTTGTGAGGAGATTCTTGAGACTTGTAAAAACATTTCTCCATATAGCATTCATGTTTGCCTCTATTTGTGTGTTGTGTGTTATTATATTCTTTCTTCTATGTTCATTAATTTAGTTTGCAGGCTGGAAGTCTAACAAATGGTATCAAAGTATATGGTTGTGTTCATCCGCGCGAAGGAGATTTTGTTGTCAAAACCAGATTCTTGATGGTATTTATTGTGTTGTGTTTTTGTGGTCAGGGGCTTATCAGTGGAAACAATGTATGAAACACAGCCTTAGGAGGTGTTGAGATCATCACAGGATTTGATCTCGGTACGTTATGTACTGACCAAGAGGATCCAAGCTCTGGATTGTCAAGCGGATTGAAGTAAATTAGCAAGACGAGCACTGTGAAGTACTCGCAGGGGGGGAGGATACGGGTAGTGGCTGCAAGAGATGGGGAGGAAATAAATTTCTCATTCAATTGATGATGGAGGGAGATAGTTCATCGGTGTTGTTGCGGCGAGTGGAGGAGCTTGTGAACGTCGTGTGGTTTCTTGTGCGACGCTTCGATAAACCCCACAAACCAGAATGGGAACTCGTGGCTTGGAAACAGGTAGAAGATATTAGGGATCGAGGTTCACTACGCCATCTAGAAAAAAGACATGTAGGTGGCCATGGAGGTCCTGGTGGTGATGAATGAGTTACACCGGTAGAGGGAAATGAATCGATCCACAACCATTCCAATTTGTGGATGAGCCGCACATCAATGATTTTTTAGGAATCGATCCACAACTCAGTAGCAACATGTTTTTTCAACCATGCTCAGAGGTTCCATAGGTTACATCGCACCCAAATTTTACATACAACCAAAAGGTTTTAGTAAAAGGTGATGTTTACAGTTATGGAGTGATGTTAATGATGTTCAAGTTCAATTTTGTTGGTTGAATGGGTGGGTGGTTTTTGTATCTAAAGAGATTTCTGCAAGGTATTGAGAAAGATCATGGATGATGCCACCAAATCATTTTTTTGTTCTATACTCATGTTTGGTCTTGGTGGTGGGATATTTGTTGTCTCGAGGCTTGAGGTTGGAGATGTTGTATTTGAGGTGCTTTAGGTGACACACATCTATGTGCAGATGTAGGGCGCGGTAATGTCTTAGGCGCCACTAGACGCAACAATGGTAGAAATGGAGATGGTGATGATCTCGAGATGAAGCTCACAGAGTGTGAGGAGGACGTTTTGCATAGTTGGTAGCTCTGATGTGAGGAAGAGGACCTTTTTTCCAACTGCAATGGAAAGGTGGAGGTATGAATGCAAAGTTCGAGGTGGAGTTGACACCTTATTATATGTAAAAGGGCATACGACTCTAAGACCTGGTTAGACATGCGTACACCAGGTTTTAAATGTCATCGGTAGAGTGTAGACAACCTAGGTGATAGGAGGAGCATGTGGTATTCCCGAATACCCTGTCTTTGAGGGAAGTTTGGTTGGTTTTGGTAATGGAGGGAAGTTAGGTCAAGTTTCGTGGTTTTTGGGCACATGTTTCTGGTAGCTCGTTGGTTTTAGATCCCATGTATTGCTTGTAATGAAGCATTGAAATTAGATTGGAGGTGAGAGGTGAAGGCTCACTTTGCTGGCTTGGCCGGATTCGGTCAAGGAAGTGCATCTTTATTCGTTATGGTGATGGAGTTAAAGGATGTAGATTGTGGGATCCTACTACCTACAAATCATCATTAGAAGAGATGTGTACATAGAACAATCATGAGTTTTTTAAGATCGCAAAAGGAGATTTGTTTGCAAACTCAGGAAGTCATTGTATGGCCTGAAGCACGAGCAGACAATGGTACAAGATGTTTGATTCCTTCACGATGAGAAAAATTTACAAGAAGTGAGTATAACCATTGTGTTTATGGTATATTCACTATCTTGGTTATATATGTTATGCTTGTAGCAAGCACAAGCATGGTTGAGATCAACAGGTTGGATCAGTTGGCGAGGAAATTTGATATGAAGGATCTAGGAGCAACTAAAACAAATCTTGGTCATGGAAATACACAGAGGCAGGAAAGATGATAATCTTTGGTTGTCACAACATAAGTATGTGGAGAAGATACTCAAGAAATTCGGTATGAATAATGTGAAACTGATAAATATCCCTTTGGATTTCCATTGTAAGATTTCTTCAAGTTTATGTCCTCAGTAATGGAAAAGAAAAGGGTTATATGTATCGTGTATTGTATGCTAGTAGGAAGGTTGATGTTTGTGATGGGAATGTTCAAGTATTTCACATGCAGTTGGTGTTGTCCGTGGACATGTGAAAACCCATGTAAAGAGCATGGAAATGGGTGCTTCAATATCTGAGAAGCACGAGTATCACCTACAATGGTTGCAACACATGGGCTTCACCTTGTTGACCAATATCTTATCACATTCATTTATAAAGGGCTTTTTTTAATTGTGAAAAATAGAGTCAGTATATTGTAGGTATTGAGGGGGAATGTGGGTATCGGGGTGTTTATAGGTATTGGGGGTATAAAAAGGGGTATCTAGTAAAAATAGGGGTTTATTTTATTGGAAATATATATTTGGAGGGGGTTCAACAAAAGTATTTTTTGAGGTATTTATCAATATCTAGTGAAATTAGGGGTATTCTTTAATATGCCATGAATGCAGGTGTTATGCCACAAGTTCACTGAGTGAATACCCTGTGGATTAAAACGATTTAGTTTGTGGTTATGTTGATTCAGTGGAGGTGGAGTATTCCATATTGGAGCACACTATGCAGACATGTTCATGCAACCAATATTGTTAGAGAAACTACAGTGGTGTTTTGGACTTCCCTTGGCTTGCAAGAAGGTGATGTTTGTTTCGTTGGGCAAGGTATCATGAAATTGTTGTCAAGGTGGAAATTGTTGGGTTGTGACAACACATACCCGTGTTGTTACATTCATTTGGAGGTCTCTCAAGCATTTGGCTTTTTAGATGCTTAGAAATGCTTGAGATCTCTCCTCGTTAAATGTAGAAGCCCATAAGGAGATTCTTGAGACTTGTAAAAGAATTTCTCCATGGAGCATTAAAGATATCATTACCCCCGTTTATGTTTTCCTTTCTCTGTGTGTGTTGTGTGTTATTATCTTCTTCTTCTTTGCTCATTAATTCAGTTTGCAGGCCGGAAGTCTAACAAATATACAAGTCTTATCAAACATGGTAATTGTTGCTTGCTTGGATCTCATGCTTAAGCACACAATGGATTGACCATCACTAAAATACCATGCTCAGATAACAAATAGGGTGACTATCAATGCTTGGATCTTGTGCATGAGGATACAACAAGTTGATTATTGCTTGAATCTCGTACACAAGGATAGTGGGTTGACTATTGCTTGGATTTTATGGAAGATAGTAGGGAAACCTTAACTCACTTGGATTTCATGCATGAAGATAGGAGGTCGATTATCACTTGTTTGAATCCTATGCATGAGGACAACAAACCAACTTTAATTTAGATGTTGTGCATGAGGGTAGCAAAGCCTACGTATCACTTCGATTTCATGCATGTTGACACATGGGTTTACCATCAATTTACTTGGATATCGTGCATAAGGACAATAGATTCACCATTGCTTGCTTGGATATCAAGCTATTATAGACAACAAAGAGACTATCGCTTGGATCTTGTGCCTAAACACATGACAGGGAAAATATTGATTGAATTACGTGCCCAAAGACACAATGGGATGACTATCACTTAGATCTTGTGCATGAGGATAACAAAGACTATAACTTGGATTTCATGCATGAGGATAGCATAGACTTTCACTTGGATTTCATGCATGGGGACCATTAGGTGACAATTGCTCACATAAATCATCTGCATGAAGACAATAGATTTATTATTGCTCTATTGGATTTCGTGCATGGATACAATGGGTCGACTATCACTTGGATCTTATGCATAAGAAGAATGGAGGTAAACTATAGGTTTGATCGTGCATGAGGACATAATATGTTGATTTTTGAATGACTTTGATCTTGTTCTAGAGCAAACACTTTGTTGATTATCACTCTCATTGTGTGCCTTAACACACAACATGTCGACTATTGCTTGGATCAAGTGGTTGAGGACACAATAGTGTGGTTATCACTTAGATCTAGTACATGAGGACAATAGGGAGAATATCACTTGGATTTCATGCACGAGGTTAGTTGGGTGATATCACTCAATTTGATCTCCCTACACAAAGATAGTACACTAATCATCACTTGGATCTTATGCATGAGGACAATGGAGGTTGACCATTGCTCAAATCTTATGCACGAGGATAGTAGAGGTTGATTATTGCTTAGATCTCATGCACAAGAACAATAGAATTTGACTATTACGTAATCCCATGCACGAGGACACAATGGGCCCTTCATTGCTTGTCTTGGATCCCATGCACAGGGACATATCATGATTAATATTGCTTGCTTGGATCTTGCTCTAAAGCACATAACATGCAAGCCAACTTTGCTAGCCAAAATAGCCACCATTGACCCAAAAGGAATCAACTACACTTGAAACTTAGCATGAAGACAATAGGTCAACTTTCGACCCCTTGGATCTCGTGCATGAAGACAATGGACTAGTTATCACTTAATATCATGCACAGTGACAATAGAGGTTGACTATCGTGTTGAGATTCAACAAGAAGATCCTAGTGAAAATTATGCACCTACACTAGGATGGAGCCTCGGGCTATTTTTAGGTGGAAGTCTATTTTTAGATGATGAGCAAATTCTATTTATAGAAGATGTCTATTTATAGATGGTGAGCGAATTCTATTTATAGATATACGTCGACTATTATTATCCCTTAATAATAGTTGGACAATAAATATTAATCTATTCTCAATGAACACTTGGAAATAGTTAACTGAAGTGGAAAATCAGTTAGCTATAGGAAATTCGAGTTCAAAGGTTGATTGGTGGGACATGCAAGTTGAATTAGTTGTAACTGAGTGATTCAAAGTTGTAACAAAGTTATATGTGTAGTTATGTGAGTTGTAAAGTAGTTTAACTCAGTTAAGTGAATTAAGCTCAGTTGTACTAGTTGTAACTGAACTTACACTAGTGAGAGATCCGTGAATTAATTATTAATTAATTCACAATTAGTGGTCTCACATGCAACTGAAGATTTACCACTGTTAACTACATGCATGTCAGATCCAGTGGAGACCCAGTTGAGATAACAGGTGAAAGGGACAGTTTGACTATCAGTTGTGACATTAGTGAGTGCACTCATGATACCACACACGCATTGGATGTGCCCATGAGGAATGTGCAGCCTAGGCAAGAGGGATTCATTCATTGCAGGGTTTTCCATTAGTAGGGATTGCGCAGAGGAGGCAGGTTGTCTGGAGGCAGTAAATTGGCACATGCATTTGCCAACTTTTGTATGACAGTGTGAGACGAGTGTATATTGTACTGAGAGCTCTTGGATTAGAGTTTTGTATGAGATTGTTTCATGATCCATGATATATACATAATATATGATAGTGGGGTTTTTAGCTTTATGCTTTCTTGGTAAAACATCTGTGTTATGTGTGATTGATCTCTCTTCTTGATATTGCAATTGGCGATCGTGTTTTAAATTCCACAAGAATTTTGTAGAAGTGATTTTGTATTTAACGGTGGCATATAATTGTTAGATCAGGAGAATCCAGGCAATACATAATTTGTATTAAAATTTCTACATGGTATCAGAGCGCAGAAGATTGCAGAAGTTGAGTTTGTGATTGGATAGAATTCGAATTTGTTGAAAGACTTTCTTGGTGATACAATTGATTCCAAATTGAAATGGCTTTCAATGGCTTGAGGTTAGAGTATGCACTCGAGGGCAGCTCGAACTACATTGCTTGGAAGGATAGGATGGAGGCAGTACTCGAAGACAATGGCTTGAAGGAATTCATTAACAAGGATGTTCCTAAGCCAGATGTTGCAAATCTTGATGCATGGGAAAAGAAAGTGGCAAAGGCGAGGAGGATCCTGTTGGAGGCAGTACAAGACCACATTGTCTCAAACCTCCATGGGAAAGCCACGCCATATGTAATGTGGAAGGCTTTGATGGATCTATTCCAAAACAACAACGAACATAGGAAATTGGCGCTCAAAGATAAACTCAGGAAGATCAAGATGGAGAAGAGCGACTCCATTCCAAAATATCTCACGAAGTTTGTCCAATGTCAGGATGAGATGGGGAGTGTGGGAATAACAGTCGTTGATGATGATTTGGTGAGCTTGGCTCTCCTAGGACTTCCCAAGAGTTGGCACAGTTATCAAGACTCTATCAATAGAAGGGAAAATTGCCAAATTGGGAACGACTATGGTCGGATTTGGTGCAAGAGGAGTTTAGGCGGAACACCAGAGATGGATCTTCATCAAAGCATGATGATGAAGAGGATTGTGCTTTCGCTGCCGAGGCAAGGAAAGGGAAGGGGAAGAAATTCCATTCCAAATCCAAGTCTAAAGGCAAGAAGCTAGATTTGTCCAAAGTGAAGTGTTTTTACTGTTACAAACATGGGCATCTCGCTACTAACTATCCGCAGAAGAAGAAGAACAAGAAGGTTGTTGGAGCTATAGCTGGTGAGGCCCTTGCCTTGCAATTTGAACTTGACTTCTCCTTGATCGCATGCATGGCGTCAAGTGCATTGGGATCAGTGTGGTATTTGGATAGTGGCGCTTCCTTCTACATGACAGGAGATAAGGATCTTTTCAGTGACTTGGAGGAGAAAGATCTCAAAATACATATAGAGATGGGCAACAATGGACAATACAGTGCGACTGGAATTGGTACCATTACCTTTCAGAGGGAGTTGGGTAAACCATTTCAATTGAAGGATGTTATGTATGTTCCAGGTCTGAAGAAAAACTTGGTCTCAGTCGCAATGCTAGAGGACAAAGGCTATGACGTTGTTTTCAACGATGGAAAAGATTTCCTGCGACATAAAACAACGAGTCAAGTCAAGAAGATAGGGATTCGATTCAAGAAGCTGGAGGTAGATGGTTGCGCTTCCATGATGGGAAAGGCAGAAAAAGTGGTGAGCCAGGATGAGGGCGAATTATGGCACAAGTGATTGGAAATCATGCAACAAATATCTATTGGACTTCCAATGGGAACACTTGCTCAGTTAGTTCAGTGCAAGGGTTGCACCATGGGGAAGTATGTAAAGTCCAACTTTCATGAAAAGGAGATCCATGCTTCGATGATCCTGGAGAGAGTTCACACAGACGTGTGTGGACCATTCTCGGTTGTTTCAACAACAAAACATAAGTATTATGTTCTTTTTGTTGATGAATTTTCTCGTAAATGTTGGATCTTCTTCATGCAGAAGAAAGATCAAACATTCTCAAAGTTCTGTGAGTTTAAATCATTGGTGGAGAAAGAGTCAGGGAAGCAAGTGAAGGCTCTGAGGAGCGATAATGGTGAAGAGTACATCTCTAACGAATTCAAAGACTTATGCAACAAAGAAGGAATTTTAAGAGAACTCATAGCGCCTCATAACCCACAACAAAATGGGGTCGCAGAGAGGAAGAACAGAACGATCATGGATGCAGCACGAGCGATGTTGCATGATCAGGGCCTACCAATGCATTTGTGGGCAGAAGCATGCAACACTACGGTTTATGTGCAAAACCACTGTCCTCATAGAGTACTTGGCATGAGTACACATGAAGAAGCTTTCACTGGTAAGAAACTAGATGTTTCTCACTTTAAGATTTTTGGCTCATATGTTTATGTGCATGTGACCAAGAACGCCAAGAAGAAGCTGGAGTTGACTGCTAAAGTTGGGATTTTTGTGGGGTACAAAGAAACACCCCATAATTATCGTGTGTATTTGCCTAACAGTAAGATGACTGTTATGCAACGGGATATAAAATTCGAATAGGGGAAAGCCATGTGGTTGTCGCTTGAGAGGGAGTTAGACTTGCATGCAGAGGAGGAACTGTTGGTTCCCAAAGATGAGTCTCAAGATGTGGATCGGCCACATGAGGAGGTTCATGGAGTGGAGGAAGCCATTCATGCAGAGCCATCCATCAGAAATGGCAAAAAGCGCACCACGGAAGCTGATAGATTGAGAGTAGATGTTGCACATAATGTAGGAGGCCCTGCTTCATAGCATAGATAGAGGTAGTCTCCTGATCGATTTACTAGATACATGGCTCTCATGAGAAAATGTATTGTGACTAAACCATCTTCCTTTCAGGAAGCAGTGCATGATCCCACTTGGGTTGATGCAATGGTGGAGGGTAAGCTTTTAATCATTGTTCTTTATGTTGATGATTTAATACTGATTGGTGATGAGTAGTTGATACACTCATGCAAGGAGGACCTTGCAAAGGAGTTCTAGATGAAGGATATGGGCCTCCTTCATTATTTCCTTATATTGGAAATATGGCAGCGAGATGGTGAACTTTTTGTGTCTCAAGGTAAGTATGCAAGGGAGATACTGGGTAGGTTTCACATGGAGAGATGCAAACCCATGGATACTCCTCTTCCAGGAAACTGGAGGAAAGAGGATGCAACTTCTGGAGAGGTAGTGGATGCTACTGTCTATCGACAGCTAGTGGGTTTGCTAATGTATCTAGTGAACACAAGACCGAACATTTGCTATGCGATTAACCAGCTGAGTCAAGAGATGGTTAAGCCTACCAAGCTATTTTGGAAGGTGGGTAAGCATGTCCTGAGATACCTGAGAGGAACATCTAAGTATGTTTTATGGTACAAACAGATGGATGAGGTGAAGCTGCATAGCTTCACGGATGCAGATTGGGCGGGCAACCCAACAGACAAAAAGAGCACATCAGAGGGGATCTTTAGTATCGGATCTACTACTATTTCTTGGTACAACAGGAAGTAGAGATCCTTGGCACTCAGTTCAGCAGAAGCAGAATACATGGCAACGAGTCAAGTTGCATGTGAGGCTATTTGGATGAGAAAGATCTCAGTTGGTTTGTTTGGTTCTCATTTAGATCCAACAATGATTCATTGTGATAATCAGAGTTGCATTAAACTCTCAATTAATCACGTGTTTCATGATAGATCTAAGCATATAGATATCTGGTATCATCATATCAGAGATTGTGTACATCGAAAGATCATGTTGCTTTAGTACATTCCTACGGAAGATCAAGATGCAGACATTCTAACGAAGGTGCTCACCAAGAGCAAATTCAAATACCATAGAGACAGGATCTGGGTGAAGGATAATCCCTTTCTTGTTGAGAGGGAGTGTTGAGATTCAACAAGAAGATCCTAGTGAAAATTATGCACCTACACTAGGATGGTGCCTCGGGCTATTTTTAGGTGGAAGTCTATTTTTAGATGATGAGCAAATTCTATATATAGATGATGTCTATTTATAGATGGTGAGGGA
>JASDQU010685718.1:62384-77279 GCA_032191745.1 Picea mariana | reverse complement strand
CATTCCTACGGAAGATCAAGATGCAGACATTCTAACGAAGGTGCTCACCAAGAGAAAATTCAAATACCATAGAGACAGGATCTGGGTGAAGGATAATCCCTTTCTTGTTGAGAGGGAGTGTTGAGATTCAACAAGAAGATCCTAGTGAAAATTATGCACCTACACTAGGATGGAGCCTCGGGCTATTTTTAGGTGGAAGTCTATTTTTAGATGATGAGCAAATTCTATATATAGATGATGTCTATTTATAGATGGTGAGGGAATTCTATTTATAGATGTATGTCGACTATTATTATCCCTTAATAATAGTTGGACAATAAATATTAATCTATTCTCAATGAACACTTGGAAATAGTTAATTGAAGTGGAAAATTGGTTAGCTGTAGGAAACTCGAGTTCAAAGGTTGATTGGTGGGACATGCAAGTCGAATTAGTTGTAACTGAGTGATTTGAAGTTGTAACAGAGTTATATGTGTAGTTATGTGAGTTGTAAAGTAGTTTAACTCAGTTAAGTGAGTTAAGCTCAGTTGCACTAGTTGTAACTGAACTTACACTAGTGAGAGATCAGTGAATTAATTATTAATTAATTCACAACCAGTGGTCTCACATGCAACTGAAGATTTACCATTGTTAACTACATGCATGTCAGATCCAGTGGAGACCCAGTTGAGATAATAGGTGAAAGGGACAGTTTGATTATCAGTTGTGATATTAGTGAGTGCACTCATGCAACCACACACACATTGGATGTGCCCATGAGGAATGTGCAACCTAGGCAAGATGAATTCATTCATTGCAGTGTTTTCCATTAGCAGGGATTGTGCAGAGGAGGCAGGTTGTCTGGAGGCAGTAAATTGGCACATGCATTTGCCAATTTTTGTATGACAGTGTGAGACGATTGTATATTGTACCGAGAGCTCTTGGATTAGAGTTTTGTATGAGATTGTTTCATGATCCATGATATATACATAATATATGATAGTGGGGTTTTTAGCTTTATGCTTTCCCAGTAAAACATCTGTGTTATGTGTGATTGATCTCTCTTCTTGATATTGCAATTGGCGATCGTGTTTTAAATTCTGCAATAATTTTGTAGAAGCGATTATGTATTTAACAGTGGCATATAATTGTTAGATCAGGAGAATCCAAGCAATACATAATTTGTATTAAAATTTCTACATATCGCTTGGATCTTGTTTATGAACAAATAACAAGTTGATGATCACTTGGATCTTGTACCCAAGGACACAATATGCCAGTTATTGTTTGGTTCTCATGCATGAGTACAATAAGATGGTTATCGCAACATGTCCATTATCACTTGGATTTCATGCTCGAGGATAGTAGGGTGGCTTCACTCACTTAGATCTCTTACATGAGGACAATACATTGACCACCATTCACTTGGATTTCATGCATGAAGATATCATGGTAGTGATCATTTGGATATCATACATGAGTAAAATGGAGTTTAATTTTCACCTAGATGTTGTGCATGAGGACATAACAGGAAAATTATCACTTGACTTGGATCTCGTGCATGAGAGCATTGTAGGTTGATGGTTTCTTACTCGAAATTTACTTTGAAGCACACAATAGGTCGACTATTGTTAGGGTTTTGTGCTCAAACACATAATGGGTCAACTATCGCTTGGATATCATGCTCAATAACAACATGTTGAATATTACTTGGATCTCGTGCATGAGGACAATGTGGTGACTAGCACTTAGATTTTTGTGCACGAGGACAATGAGGTGATTATCACTCACTTGGATCCCATGCATGAAGATAATAAGTTGACTATCTCACTTAGCTCTCATAGATGAAGACATCAAACCACCTATAAATTAGATCTCATCCACGAGAATAGTAAATGTCAATTATCACTTCAATATGTGCACAAGACATGGTAGGCCAATTATTGCTTGGCTTGGACCTTACGCACAAGGACAATGGTGATATGGGAAAATTTGTAACAAGATTATGTAAATGCACACAAAGAGATTTCTTCAACTATATATACATATCTACCTATGGTGTACATTTGTTTGCATTATGTATATATAGGCGTAGGAAAAATCCAACATTGAAATGAACACACAAAAGTGGTAGTCTCTAGCTTTTGTCACTTGGATTTTAAAATTAAAACTTGGGAGTAGGAAAAATCTAACATTGGAATGAACACATAAAAGTGGTAGTCTCTAGCTTTTGTCACTTGAATTTTTAAATTAAAGCTCATCTAAAGAAGGAAAACTTGGATGAGAAGAAAACCAAATAAAGCTCATCCAACAAATGAAAACTTGGATGATAAGAAAGTTGAAGACAATACAAATATGCTACAATGCACGTTTATGAATGTGACTATACAAGTCGTATCAAATATGGTAATTGGGACTTGCTTAGATCTTATGTGCAAGTACACAATAGGTTGAATATTTCTCAAATTTTGTGCTCACACACAAAACAGGGTGATCATTGCTTGGATCTCATGCACGAGAATACAACAAGTTGATTATTGCTTGGATCTCGTCCATGAGGATAGTGGGGTGACTATTGCTTTGATTTTATGGAGGATAGTAGGGAAACCATAACTAACTTGGATTTAATGCATGAAGAAGGAGGTTGACTATCGCTTATTTGAATCTTGTGCACGAAGACAACATGTTGACTGTAATTTAGATATTGTGCACGGGGGTAGTAAAAGTTGAGTATCACTTTGATCTCGTGCATGATGACATAGTGAGTTGATTATCACTTGACTCAGATCTTGTGCATGAGGACAATAAGTAAACCATTGCTTGCTTGGATATCATGTCAGTGTAGACAATAACAAGACTATTGCTTAAATCTTATGCCTAAACACATAAAAGGGCAGTTATTGTTTGAATATTTTGCTCAAAGACACAACATGATGACTATCACTTGGATCTTGTGCATATGGACAACATAGTGATTCTCACATGGATTTTATGCACGAGGACCATTGGATGACAATTACCCACATAAATCACTTGTATGAAAACAATCCTTGTTTATTATTACTTTCTTAGATTTCATGCATGGAGACGATAGGCTAATTATCAATTGGATCTCATGCACAAGGACAATGTAGGTCAATTATTGGTTGGATTGTTGATGAGGACATAATATTTTGATTTTTGAGTGACTTGGATCTTGTGCTAGAGCACAAATTCCACTCATTATTGCTTGAATCTTATGCTAGAACACACAATTCAATTATCGCCTAGATTTCATGCCTTAACACACAAGATGGAAACTATTGCTTGGAACAATAGGGTGATTATCGTTTGGATATCATACAAGAGGACAATAGGGTGACAATCACTGGGATTTTCTGATTTTATGCACGAGGACAATTGAACAAATATCACTCACTTAGATATCCCTACGTGAATATAATATATTGATTATCATTCAGATCTCCTACACGATGACAATAGAGTTCAACTATTGCTTGAATCTCATGTGCAAGAGATCCATATTGGATTATTATATTATTTTCCATCTATCTCAATGCTCTATGAGTGAAAAAATTGGAGGAATCAACTTGCAGATCTATTTTAGCGGTTGGTCCCAATTTGAAAATTTAGGTCCAAAAAATCATCTAAAATCTTCCAGAGCCATTTTTAGGCATCAAACGACATTTCTGATGGTCCAAACCTTACTATGAAGCCATTGACTATATTCTACACAACGTGACCTTTCCAACGGTGCAAGAATCACCTCAATCAGAGTTTGTATGCAAAAGTTATGCCTCTTGCAAGTTGACTTACCGTATTGATCACCATGGTGCGAGTGGATGCCACGTCAGCCCCATTATTTAAATGTGTGGGGATAGCCACGTAGTGGATTTTCGAGAACACTCTAGAAGGTACAAACCTTATCACTAATTGATGGTTGGGGAAGTCAATACTCTAATCCTAAATGACTATCGAGCTATGTTAAATATCAGACTGCTAGGAGGGGAAGGGGTTCCATTCTTTTGTATTGTATCTTGTTCCATAGTTGACTAAAACATCTGAGGGTGGTATTCTGTGAGCATAACAGAGGATGAGAGATTTTGTAGCAGCCATAGAGGCCACAGTGTGTCGGGGACCTAACCTCCCTAACCCCTCACATATGTAGAATAATATATTTTCCATGTAATAAAGGTTGGCATTAGTTAATAAGGCCAATTAATAATGTGAACAAGTCTGATGTAAAGAGACTCAATAGAAGCTTCTACTTCTAGAAAGATCTTCCTCTATAGTGTTCTTTAGAAGATGGAATTAGTATAAATATGAGTAGAAGGCATGAGAAAGTCAAGACTAGAGAAGTATTATAATAGAGCTTTGCTTTGCTAAAGGTTGCCTCCACGAAGAGGCAAGTGAACTTGGTTTTCTATTAATAAAGGTATCATTTTTGGTGTTGTGGTTCTCTATATTTTGTTGTTCTGTTGGAATTTGCTGCAATATTTATGTTTTTGCTTATTATAATATATATGGTACCTTACACAGTGTTAATGGTAACTCCACAGAGAGTGCCTCTTTCTTTGTAGTTGCATTTGAAGAAAAGAGAGCAGAGTAACCTCACATTATAGTTAGGTTTTCTCCCATATTGGGTTTCCCAAGTCATATCTTGTGTTTATTTGTGGATGGTGTGTGTATTATTTATGTTATCTATTTCTTGCACTTCAACTATTTCATACATTTTAAGAAGAAAAAGAGTAAATTGAGAATCTGAGATTTAAAGGAAATCAACCTTCACAATAAAGATTTTAGTATTTTATTAGATTTGTAGGGATGAAATGTTCCAGTGGAATATCCACGACAATTTACAGATCATATTGGTATCAGAGTAGGTTTTATTAGAGTATTTGTGGAGAGTTACAAGGATCCAAGAAGTGTTTTAAGAAGAAAGTTGCAGAACCCTAGCCATGGTCGATGAGTATGTTTATAACAACCCTTGAGATCCAACAAAGGAGAGATTTTCAAGGATGGAAGAGAAAGTCACTGACATATCTCACAATATGTACCTCCTCATGGTGGCTCAAGCAAGTAATATCAGATCATTCAGAGAAGTTGGAGGCTCGAACTTAGAGAATAGATTACAATAATTGTGAGATAATGAAGACCTAGAAAAGGAGTCGCAAAAAGAACCCGAGAAAGAGCATCCAAGTTCCAATGCCATAAACCATTCATAGTCCCTATTTAATATGGAAGTGAAACTGGACATAAAACCATTCCAAGGTTATATTGATGCATTCAAACTGAATCATTGGTTTCAACAACTAGAATTTTATTTCAGCGTTTACCACATAGATGAAGAACAAAAGATATCATTTGCTAGACTAAAGTTAGAGGTCTATGCTTTAACCTGGTGGGAAAGTCACGGAGAGACACTTAGGCTATAGGGTGATTCACTAGTAACTAAGTGGGAGGATTTATGAACTCTCATTAAGTCCTACTCCTATCCTATTGGGTATATAGAGGACCATTGGATCCGTTGGCATTACTTCAGGCAAAGGTAGGGGCAGAGTGTATAGGAGTACATCACCAAGTTTAGAAAGATGGCCATCATGTTGGGTATCTCTCCCAAGAACCCAAATGTACTCCTCAAGTATTTGGGGGGTCTACATAGCCATATGTGAAAGCAAGTGATGTTTTTTAAGCCAAAGGAAGTGGACGAGGCATGTGTACATGCATAATATCTAGAAAACATAGGCCATAAGAAAGGGCAACCAAGTGGTTCCAAGCAGAAAGAACACTAGGAAGATTACAAGGAGGGGGGGAAGTAGTGGAAAGGGTGAAAGGATAAGAAGACGACAAGCACTGCACATTAGTGCAAGGATCCTTACAACCATTGTAACCATTGCAATATTGATGGGCACACTGAGGAAAAGTGATGGAAACTACATCTAGAGCTGAACTCGAAGAACCACAAGAAGGATGCAAAGAAAAAAATCTTATAGCCACAGATTTGAGCAATAAGGTTGAAAGCAACTCTAATGTGGATGAGATGATTGTCTGCAAATCAGTGCAAAAGGAGGTGAATTTGAATATCCTTCAACACCAAGAAGAGTAGCAGATGACTAAACTATTCCACATTAAGATTTGGGTCAAGGAGACTAAGATAGATACTCTTCTCGACTTTGGTTCACATGCTAATCATATAAATATATCTAGTTAGCAAGCTTGGATTAGAGGTTTATGATCATCCTTGCCCATATCCATTGGGATGGGTAAACAAGGATGCAAAGATCAAGGTAACGAAACAGTGTAGGATTAAATTTGCAGCAATTGCTGATTTTATTGATGAAGTGGAATTAGACATAATACCCCTTGATGTATGTGGATTAGTGTTTGGAAGCCCTTACATGTATATGAGGGATGCAATATTCGTGTGGATAGCCAACCAATGCCAACTAATCAAGGATGGGAAGGCCTACATCATTGAAACACATAAAGGCAAGTCAAAGATCTCACTGGGAAGTGCCAACTAAGCCAAGAAGTTGATTAGTTCCAATAAGAAATATGTTTTGCTTTGCTCGAGAGAAAATTAGTCTGAGAGTGAGTCGATAAGAGAAAAGGCATCCCTAGAGGGGTGTACTAAAGAGTAGAAACATTAGTTGGAGGGGTTGCTACAATCATACAGAGGAGTGTTCCAAGAGCCTAAAGGGATACCACCCAAGAGGGACGTGGAGCACGAAATACAATTATTGCTAGACTCCCCATTGTCGAATATTGGGTTGTATAGCAGTCTGTTCTAGAAGAAAATGAATGAAGAAGCAGTTGCGACACTTGTCGGAGTAGGGTGTGATTTGACCAAGTACCTCACCTTGTGGGTCACCTATCATAATTGTACCAAATAAGGATGGGATTTGGTGAATGTGTATTGACTACACAACATTGAATAAGATTATGCTAAAAAATTGGTACCCTCTACCCAAGATTGATGCTCTGTTAGATCAATTGCAACATACAAATATTTCACCAAGTGGGATCTCAAATCAGGATACTGCCAAGTACGCGTCAAGGAAGAAGACACATCGAAGACCGCCTTCATGATAAGGCAAGGTTTGTATGAATGGTTGATCATTCCATTTGGTTTATGTAATGCATCGACTACATTTATGAGACTAATGAATGATGTATTATGCCTGTATCTAGATTAATTTGCTATAGTTTATTTGGATGATATATTGTTTTATAATGCTACGTGGGAGAAGCATATCTCACATCTCGTGCAAGTGTTAGAGACTCTAAAGAAGCACCAGTTGTTGGCTAACCTCAAGAAATGTGAGTTTGCCTAACAATCCTTGGTGTATTTGGGGTATGTGATCGGTGGAGTGGAGCTCAAGATAGATCCCACAAAGATGGAGGCCATCATGAAATGATGAGTTTCTACAAATGTCATTGAAGTTAGGGTTTTTGTTGGGGCAACACAGTGCTTGTGAAAGTTCATAGCTTCACTTTCAGTGGTAGTTGAACCACTCCACGCCATAACAGTGAGCAGTAAGAGTTTCCAATGGGGGAAGATGTTGGACATGGTGTTGGCATTGATGTCAAAGGAGATCAATATGCTCAATATTGGACATAATGTTATGAAGTTGACACTGATGTCAAAGAGGGTATATGATGTCAATATTGACATTGATGAAAAGAGGTCGATATTATGGTCATCATCATCAAAATTGTGCATATGATATTGTCAAACTCATGCATTGTCTAAACAATGAATACTTATGGATACTAACTTTGTTGTATCTAAATGCAAAGGGGAAAGAACAAAGTTTGGTACTTAATAAAATGTGTAAAAGGGTATGGTATGAGAGTCTCTATTAGACATATTGATCTTTGACTTGGATAACTTCGACTTATATTTCCTCTGACTTCGACTTGGATAACTTTGACTTACATTGCCTCTGACTCTTACTTGGATAACTTCGACTAGCATTGCCTTCGACTTCGACTTGTATAACTTCAACTTGCATTGCCTTCGACTTCGACTTGGATAACTTCGACTAGCATTGCCTTAGACTTCGACTTGGATAACTTCGAACTGCATTGCCTCCAACTTTGACTTGGATAAACTTCGTCTCGCACTGCCTTTGACTTCAACTTGGGTAACTTCGACTTGCATTTCCTTCGACCTCAACTTGATAACTTCGAATTGCATTTTGGTCGACTTACTTTGCCTCGATCCGAATTGTATTTTGGCCGACTCATTTTTCCAATTTCGACTTATGGGTGGTGTTATCACTTTGTAAATTTGTTCAGCTGATAAAACAAATGATAGAGGTAACCTACAAACCACTTTAGAGCTGGGTAGAGAGGGCTCTCTCCTGTCACTTGGTCTTTAATATATGAGTTTTCTTTAACAAGTCACTGGCTAGGTTTTGTTGCTTTGAAGGGTTTTTTATAATTTTGCTATCAAGGAAGGGGAGGGACACTTAGGGCTATGGAGTCAAACTCCTAAAAATGAATGGAAGCACTGACTAGTCGATAGAAATCTCCAGAGGATAAAGGCTAAATGAGGCAATGAATCTGAATTATAAATTGTAATTTGCAGAGTGTAAGAAGAAAGGAAAAACATATAACTATATCAGAGCATTAAATAAAATGAATTTTGACTTAGTTAGGAAGAACTTAACATAATTTAAATTGCTTAAGCCGAGAGCATCACAAGATCAATTATGGGCCTTTAACTATTGAATTTAAACATAAGACAGTGAAAATGAAATCAAGAACACATGAAATACATATAAAGAAAGAAGACAAATCTCAGACCACCACCATTAGAATCCTTTCATGGAGATTTTAAGACATCTGCATGTGCATTCTATTCAGCTTCATAAAATTACATTCAAGTTCCAAATAGCTAAAATCATGCCCTTGCACTTCTGCCAACCCCTAATACATTTGAAACTCCTAATATTTATATAAGCTAAGTTCCTTCGATTTGAAACCGATTACAATGATTACAAAGAAATGTTTCGTTTTTGAAATCGATTACAATGATCAGCAAGAAAACGTTTCTTGATTTGGATTCTGGCTCCTCTGGCGTTTCAGTCCCTTTCTTGGCCAGTTGTTCTACTTTGGTCTTCCACATGATCTGCCATCTTTAGTGACATCTAGACATCGTCTACTGGGCTTTAGAAAACTGCATTTTGTCTTACCCAACTTGGTTATTTCCTTCCATTGCAAGTCAGAAGGAATATCATATTCTGTCAATTCCTTTATCAGAATCTCCAGGTCAATGCAAGAAGCATATGACATGATCGACAGTCCAAGATTGACTGCTTTGAACTGATTCGAAATTTAAAAGTTTGTAATCAGATGCTCAACTAATGTAGCTCCTTTCAGATTTTCCTCCAGGGTTTCAAACTTAGAATGATCCATTTTGCACTGAGTCAAACGAGCATTGTATTCTTCCTTATCATACAACTTTCCTTTTCCATCCCAAAATAGTGGAAGTCCTTTGGTAAACAATTCTTCAAATAAATCTTTGAACTCTTGCATGCTCTGTTACATCTGTGTTGCCTTAGTTTGGACTGATTTCAACGGGTTATGTTTAGCAATAACCCTCCTAGCCCAGATAATCAATGTAGTTATGTCTTTAACCCTAATAGTCTGAAGGTCTGCAATAGGAACAACATTGAGTAGATTTATGGCATTTTGGGCCCATTCTGATGGTTTCTCTTCTAAAGTTTCATTCACAACAATGCATTTATTTCTGGCTATGTTGTCTTTGTTGGGTATGTGTTATATTCTTTGCACGAGTAGTAGTGTCTGAGCATATGCGTCGGGCGCGCAGGGGCCTGGGGGCAGTGCCCCCGGAAAAAAAATTTATACCTCGGGAAACGTGACACCTACCTCAGGAAACGTGTCATGTATTTAGGTGGTTTTTTCAGCACATAGTTTTTGCCGATGGTTTTCTATTTTCGGTTAAGGAATTAGGGTTTTGGACTAATCCAGGTCATTGGGTTAGGGTTTGGGATGCCGCTGGCTCCTATATGTATATTGTATTGTAAACAATGTAACACAATAAATGAATATAATATATGCTGGTTTTCCCGGTTTGGGTTTCCAGGGGAAAAATCTATGTGTAATGTTTGTATTTTCCATTGTATCTTTTCTGTTCTTTTCTTAATATCTATTTACAATAGACATTGTACAAGGTTAGAATTTACATTTGGTATCAGAGTTTTATTGGCTTCAGGGGGACACCTTTGTGGTCAAGGGTTTGGTTCGGGACTATGATAAGCCTTGTTACAGTGGGAGATATGCGATATTGTTTTTCAGGTGAAAAGAAATGGCAAGCAATTCGAAGATGGAGATCAAGAAGTTTAATGGGAAAAGCTTTGAGTTGTGGAAGCTCAAGATGGAAGATCTTTTGGTGGACAGAGATCAACGGATCGCGGTAGATCCAAGTACTGCACCTACAAGAACTTCTGCAGATGACTAGAAAAAGATGGATAGGAAGGCAAAGAGCACAATCCAACTGTGTCTCTCCGATTCAATATTACTGAATGTGTTAAAGGAAGCTACAACCAAGGATTTATGGGAAAATTTGGGGAAGTTGTATCAGTTTAAGTCCCTAGTAAATAAACTATTTTTGAGAAAGAAGTTGTATAACTTGAGGATGAGAGATGGAGACTCGGTGGCAGAGCATTTGAACGCCTTCGATACTGTAGTAAGTCAGTTAGTATATGTTGAGATTAAAATTTCAGATGAAGATAAATGTATCAGTTTGTTGTGTTCTTTACCATACTCGTGGGATAGTTTGGTTGTGGCCATAGGTAGTAATACAACTTATTTGNGATGAGAGATGGAGACTCGGTGGCAGAGCATTTGAACGCCTTCGATACTGTAGTAAGTCAGTTAGTATATGTTGAGATTAAAATTTCAGATGAAGATAAATGTATCAGTTTGTTGTGTTCTTTACCATACTCGTAGGATAGTTTGGTTGTGGCCATAGGTAGTAATACAACTTATTTGAAGTTTGAAGAAGTGGTCTCATCCTTGTTGTCGGAGGAGATGAGACGAAAGAATATGGAAAGACATAGCACATACGCATTATTTGCAAGAGGACGTTCCCAGGAAAGAAATAGATCTAATTTCTCAAGTGGGAGATCTAAGTCTAAGGGTAGATCTAAATCTCCTGGAAAGTTTGCAAGGGTATGTTGGAGGCGTGGAAAAGAAAGGCACTACAAGAAGTAGTGTAGATCCAAAGTTGAGAAAAAGAAGGGATCTGAAGAATCTTCTTCTACAAAAGAAAAGACCTCCAAGGAAGAAGGAGGGGATGTGTACTTGACCTCTTCAAGCACACATGCAGATCATGAGGCATGGTTGATTAACTCTGGTGCATCCTTTCATATGACTCCCCACAGGGAGTGGTTCTGCGAATATGAAAAGTATGATGGAGGTAATGTTTTCTTAGGTAATGATTCGACAACCAGAATCATAGGAAGGGGAAGGGTCAAGTTGAGACTCATAGATGGAAGAATTAGAACACTGCCTGGTGTTCTACACATCCCAGGTATGGCCATAAATTTGATTTATGTAAGCAAAATGGAGGATGCAGGGGTAAAAACAATTTTTGAAAAGGGAACTTACAGGATGGTTCGAGGAGCAATGGTGTTGATGAAGGGAGTTCGATTTGGAACTCTGTATAAGCTGCTAGGAAGCACTATTAGTGATGGGTGTAATAGCTCCATTGTTCTTGATATTAGAGTTGAAGAAGAAAGAACTCCTACAATCTCTGGAGAAAAGGTTATGTTGTGGCATCAAAGACTGGGGCATATCGGAGAGAAGGGTCTTCGACTACTACACAATAAAGGTATGGTTGACGGTATGTCTAACTGCTCTCTGGATTTTGATTTTTGTGAACATTGTCTATATGGGAAGCTGAATCGGGTAAGATTCCCCTCTGGTACAACGAGGGCAGAAGGAATTTTACAACTAGTTCACAGTGATGTTTTTGGACCTGTGTCGGTCCCATCATTGGGAAAATCTGTGTACTATGTCTCATTTATAGATGACTTCTCGAGGAAAACTTGGCTATATTCCCTCAAGAAGAAATCTAAAGTCTTTGACGGGTTTAAAGAGTTTAAGGCTCTTGTTGAGAATCAAACAGAGAAAAGAATTAAGGTGCTGAGAACAGATAATGGCGAAGAGTTTTGCGGGAATGAATTTAAAGAATTATGTAAGAAGTGCGGTATAGCAAGGCAGAAGACTACTCCATATACACCTTAGTAGAATGCAGTTGCAGAAAGGATGAACAAGACGTCGATGGAAAAAGCAAGGTGCATGCTCAATGGTGTCGGGTTAGGGCAAGAATTATGGGCAGAGGCAGTGGGTACTGCATGTTATCTAGTCAACAGATCACCCTCATCAGCGTTGGGTGACAAGACTCCACAAGAGGTATGGACTGGTAAGGAACCTTCTCTCACACATCCTAAGGTATTTGTTTACGATGCATATGTTCATGTTCCAAAGGAAAATAGGAGCAAGCTGGATAATAAGGCTGAAAAATGTATCTTTATTGGATATAAAGATGGTCTCAAAGGTTATAAGCTTTGGAACCCAGAAACTAAGAAGGTAGTGTATAGCCAAGATGTGGTATTTAGAGAAATGAAGGATGTTGTTAAACAAGAAGTCCTACCAAGTAAGGAAGAACCAAAGAAGATAGAGTTTGATTTAAAGGATGATGAAGCAGACCCTACAGAAGAACATGAATCAGAATAAGAAGATCCTCATGCTCCAGTATTGAGGAGATCGAATCGAGAAAGAAGGCTATCGGAAAGGTATAGTCCATCTGATTTTCGTTCAAATTTTGCTTTGTCTATTACTGATGATGATCCTAGAACTGTCAGGGAGGCAGTGGATTCAGAGGATGGAAATCTCTAAAAAAGGGCCATGGAAGAAGAAATAACATCTTTAGATAAGAATGAGGCTTAGGATCTAGTGGAGCTGCCAACTGGAAGAAATCTCGTTGGCAACAAATGGGTATTTAAAAAGAAGCTGAATGCAGAAGGAAAAGTGGAGAAATACAAAGCTCGGTTAGTAGCAAAGGGTTATTCCCAGGTTGAGGGAATTGATTTTGGTGAGATTTTTTCTCCTTTTGCCAAGTTAACCTCTATAAGATTTTTGTTATCTGTTGCTGCTGCATTTGATTTTGAAGTAGAACATATGGATGTGAAGACAACATTCCTGCATGGGGATCTGGAAGAAGAAATCTTTATGAAGCAACTAGAAGGTTATGTTGTGAAAGGAAAGAAGGAGCTGGTATGCAAGTTGAAAAAGTCCCTGTATAGTTTAAAACAATCACCAAGGATGTGGTATCAAAAATTTGATACTTATATGCTAGGACTTGGCTTCACAAGAAGCAAAGAGGATCACTGTGTGTATTCTAAATTAATTGGCGATCATTTGATTTATTTGGTCTTGTATGTGGATGACATGTTGTTGATAGGAAACAATAAGGAGATTATCCAGGATGTGAAAACTCAGTTGTCCTCTAAATTCGACATGAAGGATCTTGGTGCTTCAAATTTCATTTTGGGCATGGAAATTAAAAGAGATCGAAAAAAGAGGAAACTCTGGTTAAATCAAAGAAAATATGTTGAGACAATATTACAAAGGTTTAATATTCAAGAATGTAAACGGGTCAAGGTTCCTATTCTTGTTGGTGTAAAGTTATCTGCAAATCAGTGTCCCAAGACACATGAAGAAGAGGAGGACATGTCTCATGTTCCATATGGGAGTGCAGTTGGCAATTTGATGTATGCAATGGTCTGTACTAGACCGGACATTGCACATGCAGTGGGAGTTTTGAGCAGGTATATGTCAAAACCAGGGAAGGAGCATTGGACATCAGTAAAAAGGGTTTTCAGGTATTTGTGTGGCACTGCTAGCTATGGATTGTGCTACGAAGGAAGACCAGGATTGGACAGAGTGGTCGATATACATGGCTTTGTGGATGCAGACTGGGCTGGAGATTTGGATCCTAGGAGATCTACAAGCGGGTATGTGTTTAACCTGTTTGGAGGAGCAATAAGTTGGATGAGCAAAAGACAGGTTGTAGTGGCACTTTCAACTACAGAATCTGAATACATGGCAGTGACTCATGCAAGTAAGGAAGCAGTATGGTTACAAAGATTGTGTTCAGGTATTGGGTTGGTACAACAAGCTGTAAGGATAGAGTGTGACAGTCAGAGTGCAATTTTTCTGGCAAAGAACCTTGCTTATCATTCAAAGACAAAGCACATTGATGTTCAATATCACTTTGTGAGAGACATGATTGAAGAAAAGAAAGTATCGTTGATGAAGGTGGATACTTTGAAGAATGTTGCAGACTCATTAACAAAATATGTGAGCACTGAGAAGTTCTCTTGGTGTAGAGGATCCATGGGCATTGTTGCCCTGGATTTTGGACTATGTAACCCTGTAACCCCCTGTATGCAAAGAAAACAACAAGTGAGAGAATGTTGGGTATGTGTTATATTTTTTGCACAAGTAGTAGTCATGTATTTAGGTGGTTTTTTCAGCACATGGTTTTTGCCGATGGTTTTCTATTTCCGGTTAAGGAATTGGGGTTTTGGACTAATCCATGTCATCGGGTTAGGGTTTGGGATGTTGTTGGCTCCTATATGTATATTGTATTGTAAACAATGCAACACAATGAACAAATATAATATATGTTAGTTTTCCCGATTTGGGTTTCCAGGGGAAAACTTGTTGATACTGAGAGGGGGGTGAATTAGTATCTAGTACAATTTAAAAATCTATTTCAACTTATACTTAAACCATTAAATTATATCCAATAAGCAATGAACAATAGTATAAGAGTTACACCAATACACCACAATACACCATGCACAATATATGAGA
>JASDQU010685718.1:40146-62284 GCA_032191745.1 Picea mariana | reverse complement strand
ATCTGAATCGTTCTATAAAAAAAGTTATAGCAAAAATAGTAAGATGACCTGAAAATAACATACCTTAGAACACATCACCAAAAGACTTCATCCTCCCTTGAAATCCAGCGTTCTTTTACTTCTTCTTCCTTCTGAAATTCGACTTGTATAAAATGAATGTATAATGATATTTAATTATACCATTTATGTCACTTCCTTTTAACATTAGGGTCGACCTGACACTTCCTTATTTTGTAATTATTTTCTTTAATTATTTTCAGGGCCTACATGTACTTCCTTTTTCAATTCACTTTGTCATCTTCAAAAATTCATTTCTCCTCAACCATGAGGATCCATGTGACGTGCCACATACCACCGGAAACAGCATGATGTATACTATCCATTCATGGGTGTTGTATATGCATGTGCATTTCCCTTCATGTCCAAATACCTTTATCAATCTTGCGGTCCAAAACCCATGACTAGGGTTGACATCAATGACAACAATCAATCTTCCAACAAAACTCTCTGTGTAATGTTTGTATTTGCCATTGTATCTTTTCTGTTCTTTTATGAATATCTGTTTACAATAGACATTGTACAAGGTTAGAATTTACAGTCTTTATCATTAATGAAATTCAAATATGATTTGAACTTGGCAGCTTCAACAAATATAGAGTCCCAAACGATATGCTTGCCCCCTTGCAATAGATCTTTGCCTCTTAACCTCATTTTTGATTTGTTTATTCTTTCTTGCAAGACTTCATTCTCCTTTTGAAATTGAGATATCTTTTCATCCTTTACCTGTAATTCTTGCTTTAATTTCTCTATGCTTCCTTTCAACCCTTTGATTTCTCCTTCTTTCAAGCTAACTTGTGACATAGCCTGGACAAGTCCTTCAGTGTTTGACCCAACTTTTGAAGTAGGAGCTGAAACCACAACCTTGTTTAGTAATTATGTCTTCTCTTGTGACCATTTCATCTTTTCTTGTTCCAGCTCCAACACCCTAGCCTTGTAGCCCAATGTCTCTTGACGAAGTGTTTCCTTTTCCTGTTCTAGAGCAACCAATTCAGTTATTTGTGGATGCTCTGTAGCAGGCATTTTCAATTTCTTCTTCAAACTTTGAATCAATTTGTCTTTCTCATCCAATGAAGATTTCAATCCTTGGGGGCATTTAGATTCCAACCTCTTGACCTGAGTTTGCCAAGCTCTGCTAGATGCCTTCTCCTGCCTCAACCGTCCTTCCAATTTCATTGCATAAGATTATAGTTTAGAATTCTTTAAACTTAAGCTTAGGTAATCAGAATATAGCATGTCACTAGTGTGTTCCTGGAATTTGACCGTGTCTATAGCACTTATGTTATCATATTTTATATTTATTTCAGAGACTTTGTCTTCATCTACAATAACAATGTTAAAGGTCCTCTTTTCAACATCCCTCACTGTGAACAGAGAATATTTATGCTGAGAGATCTTTTCCACTTCAAGGACTAAATCCCTCATCTTAGCCAGAGCTATATTTCCCTTCTCAACATACTGTTTTGCCAAATCTCCTCTAGACTGATAAGCTAACTCAGATGTTTTAAAAATGTATTTTTTACTGCTAAAGATTCTGGAACTGCCTTCACCTTGGAGTTTACTTTCCTTTTCAACCTCTACAGTGCTAGTACCACTCTCCACCATATCTGGATTAGCTTGGTCTCTGGACTCTTCCTCGTCTAAATCCACTATCTGTGCAGATTGTGTAACTTTCATCTTCTTTGGGGCAGTTTGTTGGTCACTGATGTCCATCGCCTCTGAACTACTTCTCTTGTTGTAGACACTTGTCTCAGGAACTTTGATTATCAACTTCGGAGGAGCTTATTGTGTTTGACTTTGTTGCAGGGTTGCCTCCACTTGTTGTGTTTGAATTGGTTGCAAGATTGCTTCCACATCAACACAAACTTCTAGATTTGCCAGCTTATCAAAACCCTCTACCTGGTCATGCTCTTAAGGGGCTTGTTTGTTCATCAATCTTCTCTTGGATATGATTTGGTATGGATCATACCTTCTACCATGTAACTGTGCAAAACCAAACTCTTTGAGCTTTGCTTGAACTTGAGATAAACATGATCTGGATTTGACAATGAAGGGGCCAATGATAAAAGGGAACTTAAGGCTGGAGGCTTTGTGCAACTTCAGGAAGTGCTCTGTCTCAGATATAATTCTCTGCCTAATGAATTCAAGGGAAAATATTCTAGGAGTCAGAAAAATATGCAATAGGTAAGGGGATTCATGGCAAGCATAAACCCAGATTACCATCGAGTGCATGAATATTACCCAATCCCTCACTCTGTTCTCTGGATTTGGTTGTAGATAACTTCGCATGTCATCCAAAACTCTAAGTAGGTTGGTATTGAAAATCAAACTATAAACTCTTGACATGACTTTGTTGATAAATATAAGTAATGTAATTCTTTTACACTCAGTTAACACAAATGATGCTTCAGGAAATTCCCTCTTGTTGGTTTCCAGGAAAATTCTCAACAGATAGGTGTAGTATCTGAAATGTCTTAAGGAGCGAAAAATCGCTAGTTTTTTATGGATATTATCAGCTAGGAATTGGTCAAAGCTGATACTGACAGACAGACTAAACTTTGACTTAAAAAAAATTCAAAAGGAAACCAGGCATGACTTCAACCACATATTTGTCATTACCTAGACCTAAAACTTGACTCAATAGGGAGCAGACCCATTGGACTTCGACGACCATTATATTTACATTCATCGGCAAAGACAAACCTTCTGAAAAATGTTCAGGTTTGATAATTGTCTGTAAAAACAGATCTCGGACCTCTGATGGACAATTTCTATATACCCTATTCAACTTCTCTTCATTGCAAGGTTCATAAATTGCAAGGTTCATATACCGAGGGACTCTCGAATTGACGGACTCTCTACCCTACACAAGACCTCAGACCCTTGTTTATTCACAACGACTCTTTCTTCATGGGAATACTGTTCGGCGCACCAAGCTATAAATTCGGGAAACATGAAAGCGATTTCGACAACATAAGGGACTATGGTGACCTGGACTACTTCAAGGAACGATATACATCTTCCTACCTTATCGGACAGGTTGCTTTTGGACACAGAGATAGGAGAAATAGTGTTTTCGACATAAAAAACATCTGTGTCTCGGTCAATTAGGGCTTCTTCATTTGCCACATGAACTTGTTCTGTTACTGAGGTTATGATGGGATCCATGGTTGTGATGAAAAATACTTCGAAACGAGCGGAAATGGTGAGTAGTTGCTGCATTGTTGAGCTACAGATGAAAGACAGGGGTCATGCCAAGGTTCTAACGGTCCAACGTTTCAAAATAATAATTGAAATAAAATAAATGCCTAAATGTCCTTTTATACTTTTCCAATTTTCGAGGGCGTGAGAAAGTGGTTTGAGGCAACCCGCTTTTCGTCCTGAAATGCACCTGGTGATGCCACGTACCTCTGAGAGAAAACCGCGGTTTAAATTTCGGGACCGCCCTTCAAAACTAAACCCCGTGTAGCTTTGCCCCCTGAAATCATTCTCGGTCGTTGATCTTGAGAACTCACGATCCACAATGTTTCGGACCCGATCAACTTAGCATTCCTGCCAGATTTAGCCTTTTCCTAGTTTATTAGGCTTCCAAATTGGTTTAATGTTCCACCAGATTATGAAATATTGGTTTCACACAATAAAAATTTAATGGTGACTAACAGGTGGTCAACTCTATTTTATGTTTCGACTCGACTTGTGATTTGGGTGGTCAAGAATTTCCCATCATATAAATAGTTGGAGTTATAATTGTTTTAAACAGAGAATTCCATGTTGGTGAGACATATAGGCTATAAGCCTCCTACTTACGGATCAAACATCTTGATCTTCGAGATCCAACAAATACAATATGCTTGGAGTAATTGTAGAGGAACATTTATTGGATGACTAAGGTTAACGAACAACAAAATCATAAATTCTATGGATCGATAATGGACAACGAAGATTGATCGTAGATCATTGGATCAATATGGAAGTGTGAGACCAAAATAAGAAGAGTCGATCCATAACTAAGATTGATTCATAAATACTAAAAATATGATTAAAGATAAGTAACACCTCATGATCAAGGTTTGTTCAAAGAACTATTACAACAATAGTAAACATTTTTTAGCACCCATATATTCCATTAATGATGAACAACTTTCAAGGGATTTGAACTCTTTTGAATCAAAGACAAAGTTTTTAATGACAAAATGTTAGCATTATTATTAAATTAATGAAGAGGTGCATTGTTTCATACAAAGAGACACAATGTTTCAAATTCATACTTGTTGGAATACTATATAAAAAGAAAGGTATAATGGAAGGAGAATATCTTTGTGGTCTAATTCAGAAGATAAAAAAGATAAGCATAGTCTACGAAAGTGTATGAAACTTGAAACATACACATGAAGTGAGGTTGTAAGGGAGGAGCATGGGAGGATTGAAGTCCTCTACAAGTCGAAGCGTGAAACATGAAGTCGGTGCTTGAAAACAAGAGGATTGAAGTCCTCTACAGGTTGGAGCCTAATCTACAGAGAGTTGGTGCTTGAAAACCAGGCGATTGGTGTCTCTCCTTGAGTTGATGCTCAAAAGAAGAGAGAATGGTGTCTCTTACAAACTGTAACTTATAGATGAAATATAATTTTTTTATGATTGTTGCATTTAAAATTCAGAGTTTTGTACATTCTTGTTGATAAATTGTTATACATTAATACTTAATTAATTTAATTTGAGAAAAAGAAGCAATATTGATTCACCCCACCCCCCCCTCTCAATATTGAACAATATTCCACCAGAAGAATTAACAGAAGGATTTCAATGAGCTAAAAAAGAAAGACCAGTTAAGCACCAATTATCACATTACCAAATTACAAAAGCATTTTGAAGTGAAGATAGATGCAAGTGGGTATGCCATAGGAGCAATTTTGATGCAAGGAGGAAGGCATGTATGCTATCATTATGAAATATTTCATGGGGCAGATCTCAACTACCCTACCTATGATAAGGAACTCTATGCCCCAGTCCAAGATGTCAAGAAGTGGAAGCACTATCTGATGGGCAAGGGGACCATCATCCACACAAATCACCAGCCACTACAATATTTGTATGCCCAGAGCGAGCTACAACAAACTAGATGTTACAAGTGGATTGGGTTTTTACAACAATTTCATTTAGCCATCAAGTATAAGAAGGGTAACACAAACAAGTTGGAAGACATGCTTTCAAGGCCACTCACATCCAAGATTACAACTTTGGGAACTATGATTCACATGGAGCCTTTTACCCATGATGCATAAAGAGATGCATACATAAAATACAAGGACTTAAAGGAGGTGTTTCATCAGCTACAGGGCCAAACTCATATAGAAGAAGGTGATGGCAAGACCGACTATCATTTATAGAATGGGTTACTCTACAAGCTTGACAAGCTCTATGTCCCTGAATGTGAATGACTGCAACTTATTAGAGAGGCTCACACCACCAAGGTTGTAGGACATTTTGGGGTTGGGAAGATAGTTTCCAACTTATAGAGGTATGTGTATTGGCCCAAAATGCAAGACGATGTAGCACCGTATATTAGAGGATGTATACTTTGTTGTACTAGCAAGCCCAGTATCAGGAAGCAAGGTTTATACCATCCCTTACTTGTACCCACTCGACCTTGGGAAAGCATTTCCATGGATTTTGTGGGAGGTTTACCAACAACCAGGAAGAGACATGACTATCTATTTGTGGTAGTTGATAGGTTCAACAAGATATGCATTCTCATGCTTTGTAAAAATACCATCAAAAGACAAGAACCAACAATCATCTTCTTTGAACATGTCTGGGTGCACTTTGGGATACCAAGGAGCATCATCTCAGACATGGATACTAGATTTTTTGATACATTTTGGATTACATTGTGGGAGAAGATGTACACTAAGTTGAAGAGATATTCTACAACATTCCATCCATAGACAGGTAGGGAGACAAAAGTAGTCAACAAGACTTTGGTGTAGCTTATAAGGGGTTACAATTAGAAGCATCTGAAGAATTGGGATGAAAACCTGACATACATACAACACTCTTATAACAGAGTGGTCCACACTTCCACTGGTAAGTCCCCTTTTGAAACTTGTTTTGGGTATTTGCCGCCTTCACCATTGGATGTTGTTTATGGACAATAAGGAGGAGCGAGGGAAGAGACCATGGGAGAAGCATTAAAAGAAGAGAAGTTTGTCGAAAAAATTAGGTAGATTCATTTGCAAGTACATGAGACATTGAAGAGGTCACAAGAAAGGTACAAGGAATGACATGATCAACATAAAATGAAAAAATAATTCAAAGTGGGAGATAAAGTTTGGTTACAACTAGACAAGGAAAGACTACAGGGTCCTAGTGAGAAGATCAAGGCTTTGCGGTATGGTCCTTTTGGGATATTGGACAAGGTGGGAGATAACACCTATAGACTCAGTGTGCCCCCATACATGCACATTCACCCAATAGTGAATGTGGATAATCTCAAACTCTACGAGCCTTCCATGGTGGATCAGGAGAAGGAGCAAGTCCCACCTTCCATAGAGGACTTAGCACCATATGCTTAGGTAGAGTTGGTAGAGGACACAATTTTGTAGAAGCGGTCCAGAACTCCAAGACAAGGGAAGCATGACCCTTAGCAAATTGGGTTGAAAGGACAACTTTTAAGCAAAGGAAAGTGGTACTCCAGGGAGAAGGTAGAGGAAAAATTTCCTCACCTCATTCAATAAATCTTTTGGAAACCAAAAGCCTCCCTAAACGGGGAGGCATGATCTAGATTGGATCATTATATTATTTGCCACATATGTCGATGCTTTATGGGTGAAAAAAAAAGGAGGAATCAACTTGCAAAGCCATTTTAGCAGCTGGTCCCAATTTGAAAATTTGGGTTCAAAAAATCGTTTGAAATCTCATGGAGCCATTTTGAGGCATCAAAGGACATTTTTTTATGGTCCAAACCTTAATATGGAGCTACCATATATATTCTACACACCAAGACTTTTCCCAAGGTGCAAGAATCACCTCAATCAGAGTTTGTATGCGAAAGTTATGCCTCTCACAAGTTGACATACTGTATTGATCACCATGATGCGAGTGGATGCCATGTCAACTCCCATTACTTAAACGTGTGGGGCTAGCCACATAGTGGATTTTCAAGAACATTCTAGAAGGTCTAAACCTGATCATTAATCGAGGGTTGAGGTAGTCAATACCCCAACTTTAGACCACTGTCTAGCTACGTTAAATACCAGGCCACTAGGAGGAGAAGGGGTTCCATTCTTTTGTATTGTATCTTGTTCCATAGCTGAGCAAAACATCTGAGAGTGGTATTCTATGAGCAAAACAGAGGAGGAGAGATTCTGTCACAATCATACAAGCCACAATGTCAAAGACAACTCCACAAAGAGTGCCTCTTTCTTTGTATTTGAATTTGAAGAAAAGAGAGTAGAGTAACCTCACCTTCTAGTTGGGTTTTCTCCCGTATTGGGTTTCCCAGGTGATATCTTGTGTTTATTTGTGAATGGTGTGTGTATTATTTATGTTATATATTTCTCGCACTTCAACTATTTCATACATTTTAAGCAAAAAAATAGTAAATAAAGAATCTGAGATCTAAAGGAAATTAACCTTCACAGTAAAGATTTCAGTATTTTATTAGATCTGTTGTGACGAACTATTCTAGTGGAATATCCATGACAATTTACAGATCAACGTGGACAATAGAGGTCAACTATTGCTTGGATCTTGTGCATAAAGACAATATACATCAATTATTACACAATCCCATTCACAAGGATATAATGAGCCCTCTATTACTCCTCTTGGATCCTGTGCACGGGGACATAACATGACTAACATGACTAACATTGCTTAATTGGATCTTAATTCGAAGCACACAATAGGTAAGCCAACACGGCTTAGCGCTGTAGGTGGATTGGCAAAGCCACCCTTCTTCGGTCTTTTGGACTCCGAGAGGTCCTAGGTTCAAGTCCAAATGTTTGGTTGATTGGTTCAGATGCACTAGCTGAGATTTTTTCAGCAAAGTGGCCAGGCTCGATCGCTGCAAGAGGACCTTGAATCTGGTGAATGATATGCCCCCAGGTAGTAGCCTACGGGTAATTTATGATTACTCAGAAAATGTAAACCAAAACAATTGTGAAAGTTGAACCTCTGTTAAAAAAAAACCAAAACAATCACTTAGATTTCATACCTAAACACAACACATTAAACATTACCTTGCCTTAATCTTGTGTTCAAAGATACACAACTTTTTTTTATCATTTGAATCTTATCCACGAAGACACATTGAGTCAACTATCACTTGGATCTCATCCCTAAAGACAAGATGTCAACCATTGCTAGATTTCATGTTCGAAGACATTAGGCACAACATCATCTTGTGCATGGGATATTAGACAACCATTAAAAAGTCATCCCTTGACAACTCCACTTTGAAGGACCCAAATTTATTGCCTTCACCCTCACTCAAGACTTCCCTTGCAAAGAAGCTTCTAGTAATTTCACTCTTTAAAAACGCGAAAAAAAACACATGAAACGAGATATATGCGAAGAAGTGGGTATCTCCTCCCTTCGATGTCGCACGCGAGAAAATCCAAATCCGTCGGGTTCTTTGCTCGCACAGAAGGAAGAAGGAGAGGAAAAGTATTCGCTCGTCCCGGAAGTATACACACAAAATATACACCTCTTTCCACTTTTATAAATTCGAAGTAGATGCATGACGCGGGCGGATATGTGGATGTATCCACACTGTTACCGTACTTCATAACAGCTTTGCTGCTCTGCATTGGCATTGCGAACCTCTTCAAGTTCACGGCGTCAAAGTACCTTTACCCTCTCGGATTCGAAACGGAGGAACACGGTCCAGCCGTGATAAAAAGACCTCTCCAGATGGATTCTTCCATGAATGCCTGTGCTGTATGTCAGGAGCCTGGACCCAAGCGCTGTTCTCGATGCAAGACGGCACGTTATTGGTATTTAACCTCAAAGCCCTAGAATTTTTTTAAAACCCTAGGCCCAATTTCAGTTCAATTGCAGGTAGATGGGAATTTTTGTTTGAATTGATGGCAGTGATTCCAAGTTTTTTACCTTTTTGAAATTAGTCGGTAATGCCCATCGTTAATCCTTTCAACCCATTTTTCAATTTGCAAGTTTTATAAAATTTTCCCGCTAATTGACTAACTAAAAAAACCCAGTCCCATGTGTACTTCAGTTGCAAGTAATCGGGAGTTGTTGTTTGAATTAATCGCAGTTTGTGCAATTGCTTACCTTTTCAGGTTGATCAGTTGTTCCTATCGTTACTTCTTTAAACCCATATATCAATTTCCAAGCTGTACAAAAAAAATCTGGCTAGTGGATTAATAAAAGACCCTAGGCCCATTTTTACTTCAACTGCAAGTAAGCGGGAGTTGTTGTTTGAATTGATTGCAGTTTGTGCAATTGTTTACCTTTTAGCATTATCAGTGGTGCCTATCATGACTTCTTTGAACCCATTTTCCAATTTTGAAGTTTCATAAAAATTTCTGGCTAGCTTTAGTTCAATTGCTTACCTTTTCAGGTTCATCAGTTGTTCCTATAGTTACTTCTTTAAACCTATATTTCAATTTCCAAGTTGTACAAAAATTTCTGGCTAGTGGATAATAAAAGACCCTAGGCCCATTTTTACTTCAATTGCAAGTAAGCGGGAGCTGTTGTTTGAATTGATTGCAGTTAGTGCAATTGTTTACCTTTTAGTATTGATCAATGGTGCCTATCATGACTTCTTTGAACCCACTTTCTAATTTTGAAGTTTCTTAAAATTTTCTGGCTAGTTTTAGTTCAATCGCAAGTATTTGTGAATTTCTGTTTGAATCGATTGCCGTTTTTGCATCTGTTTACCTTTCAAAATGTCCAATGGTGCTTATCGCTACTTTAAACCCATTCTTCAATTTGCAAGATCTACGCTTATAACCCTACAAGTTATTTAAAAATTGTACCCATTTTCAATTTAGTTGTGGGTATTCGTGAGTTTTTGTTTGAATCCATGACAGTTTTAGCAGTTGTTTACCTTTCCAAATTGGCCCGTGGTGCTTATCTCTGCTTCTTTAAACTCATCCTTGAATTTGCAAGATCTATGTTTAAAACCCTAGAATTTTTTAAAAACCCTAGGCCCATTTTCAGTTTATTTGCAGGTATTTGAGAGTTTTTGTTTGAATTTATGTCAGTTTTTAACCTTTTTCAAATTGTATAGTGATGCACATTGTTACTTCTTCAAACTCATTTTTCAATTTCGAAGTTCTAAATYCTTTKTCAGATAGCCGATTTAGCAAATCCGCCCATCTTTTCTTTTTTAGACCCATTTTCACAAGATTTATAAAAATTCATGATAGTCAATTTTAAAAAACTCTTGGCCCATTTTTAGTTCAATTGCAAGAAATCATGAGTTTTTATTTGAATTGATTGTAGTTTGTGTAATTGTTTACCTTTTCAATTTTTTTTAAATTAAAATCATAATTTTATTACTGAAAAAAATTACATTTTTTAGATGCCATACAACATTCATACATTCTTCAGCAAAGAGAGAGTATATATCTCTCAGTCTCACAGCATATATCTCTCAGTCTCACAGCCTATCAATCAAAAACATAGTTAAAAAAAAGTTCATCTCATGACTGCTGAAACAGTGCCATCACGAGATTTATAGCAGCTCATATCCATTATAAGCCATATATCAGTCCTTACATTCTTCAGCAAAGAGAGAGTTTATATCTTTCAGTCTCACAGCCTATCATTCAAAAACATAGTAAAAAAAGTTAATCTCATGACTGCTGAAACAGTGCCATGACGAGATTTACAACAGCTCATATCCATTATAAGCCATATATCAGTCCTATACAGTCTTCCAAAATTCTGTAATACTGTCACAAAAACAGTGATATACCTCTACAGGGAAATTTATGCAAGAGAATAAACCAAACAATTTGATCCAAAGCATGAGTCAAGTGGAAATAGAACAAATTAAAAGAATGGTCCAGGATCATATTTAGAGAGATTCCTCTTGTTGTGCCCATATGTGCCAGGAACCTGGGGCCATCTGAATCCCAGATAAAGCATCAGAGAACTTGTTCTGTTATCTGTAAACATGATTGAAGGAGGTCTCATTAAAAACAGATTTTATATACAAAATTTCTGCCTCAGCAAAAAAATTTCCATATTGACACCCCCCGAGAACATCCCATCATTTGAAATTTTTGAACTCCCTTTTGAGCTGCCAACATTAGGACCAGCTTGAGAGCCATAAGCTCAGCCGTATTGTTTGTGGCCCTGCCTAAACCTTGTTGGAACTTATAAAAGTGAGAGTCAGATAAAAACATAATTCCTCCATCTCCACCGATTGATAGATCACCTTGTGAAGCTCCAGATTTGTCAATATCTTCAGCCACTACAACTCTTGGGAGTTTTCAACGTCCTTTACCGGCTTAAAACTTCCAAGAATGTTCAGGCTCTAGGATGCATAATGAATAGGTGGAGGGAACTTATCATCAAACAGATCAGAGTTCTTGGCTAACCAATTTCCCCAGGCAATGAGAAGAGGAAGAGCTTTGCAAGATTTAAGCAAAGGGTTTCCAGTGTCTGCACCAATTCTTTAGACAATCATCCACAGATTGCCCTCCCCATACATACCTGAGATCAGTCATGACTTCAATCTCCTTCCAAACTAAACCAACATAATCACAAGTAATGGGCATATGATGAAGGGATTCCTCATAAACCTTACATAGAAGACATCTACTAGGTCCCTACCAGTTCCTTCTTTGCATGTAATCCCAGCCTGGAACCTTGTTCCTAGGGATCAATCTCAGATTTGTTTTGTTTTTAATGGGCACTTGAACTTCCAAACTACCTTATACGACCACTCCATATCACCCAGCCCCTCTTCCTCCCTAAGCACTTTGTAGCCCAACTTTGGAGTACCTCTCTAATTGGGTTCTTGGACCATATAAGTTCATCCTTAGTGCCTATGATCTCAAGTTTACCTTGTCGAATTGATCAGCGGTGCTTATCATCAATAGAACGAAGCGTTGTTCTTGGTGCAAAACAACACATTATTGGTATTTTTTCCGAGGAAAACCTTGTGGGGAAACCCAACGGATGCTTCCCCACATTCTTGGATGGTATCCCTAGTAAACCTGTCGGTGTAGACTAGTGCGCTTCACCTAGGGGGATTCGAATTAGACTCCTATTAGCGTGGAATTAACCAAATGCCTAAAAACATTCACAGCAATTGGTTGAGCTAACCCTTGGGCTCTACACATTATTGGTATTTATCCTTGAAACGCTAGAATTTGTCTAAAAACCTTAGGCTCAATTTTTGTTTAATTGCAGGTAAATGTGAATTTTTGTTTGAATTGATGGCATTTCTTGCAAGTTTTTACCTTTTTCAAATAGATTGGTGATACCCATCTTTAAACCCTTTTTTCAAATAAAAGTTTCTGGCTAGACAATTAATTAAAAATTGTGAGGCCCATGTTTACGTCAGTTGCAAAAACTTTTTATGATACAAAATTGGAAGTTAATGCAATCAAGCAAACCAAGCACTGTCACTTTGGTGGTCTTGCCCCACTCTTTAGAGTAAAGGAAAGGGGGATTCTTAGCCTAAGAGGGTGTCCCTTAAAGTCAATTAAGCTATTTCCTTGTAAGTGAGAGTTTTGTTTAGCTTGAATTGATTGTTAAAGTGATTGTCCCAAAAACTCAGTTTGCCTTCTATGGATATGAAAGTAATATGATGTAGTGCAAGAAAGATTTAGTCAACCCAATGTGTCACAATATGATTTCCAAAGAACTTATTACCATCCACAATACAATAAGATTGAAATTAAACTTCAAGGAAAATGTGTGGAAGTATGTGCTGGCTGATTAATTAAAAAAAACTGAACATACATGGACCATAACTGAGTGTCAAAAAAGCAATGGAGATGTGAACTTATTCCAGAAATTAGAAACTTAGTGTAAACCGACAAGAAAACTTATATTATCTCAAAGATTCACCACCAAATTCAGAGTCCCTTAATTGCATTCACTTAAACATCTCAGGTGAGAATAAATGCTCCAATTCTGTTTTCACAAGTAAGATTCCAGATTGCAAACTACCAATATACTAAGTAAACATTTTAAAGTGCTGTTAGTATGTAAGCAATCATGACAATCCCATTACCATAACTCTGGTCGATCGACTTATATCACAAATGTTTCTATGTCAGATTTAATGAACCAATTTTGTGCTCAAATAACTAGAGGAAAGAGTTGTAGCATAAGCCCAAAAACATCATACCAATCTGATGATATATTTTAGAGTTTGTGAAGTGCAGATTTAGGTTCTGGTTTAGTGTAAATTACTCAACCCATGGGCTTTCAAATGTTAGAAAGATCAACACATAAATGTAACCATGCCTATGTTAGTTTTACTTGCTGTGAATTGTCCAAAGTTTTCAGAGAACTCATTAGATCATAAATGAAAGGCAAAGACAACGTTTTTCCATATGGTTCACTTCAGCCAGCAGTGTATAACAATTGTCAATATCCATGAAATTTAGACACATGTCATCACATTCAAAGAAGATAATTATATGTAGAGTTTTCCACTGTATATGCCAACCAATTAGGACTGTCTATGCTGTGCAAAAAGCAGATCTGTACCGATTGTGTCCACCATGTAATCATGTAATATCAGTTGTTCAAGTAACCGGTAAATAAATCATGAAACCATTTAACTTACGAATACCCAATTATGTCCTTGTGATTGTGATCTATGTCCATTGAAGATGTGAAAAAGAACCATAGATAAAAGAAAAGCATTTAAAATTCTTCACCAGTCCTTGAACCGTCATAAAAGCATTGAGTAAACCTTGAATCATTAGCATATTTAGTGGGTCGTATATCATCAATTTCATTCATAGAGAAGACTATTATAAGAATTTACTTGAACTCTCTAGAAATGAGTTGAAACACTTATGTAATCAACATGTGATGTGAAGCTATGCCACAGGTAATAGGAAAGAACTGGACCATGCACAAATTTAGGTATCTTTAGGGGAGGGTGCTAAATCCATGCATAAATGAAGCAAGAAAACATTAGATTTAACCCATAAAGACAAATTGATTTATGTTAGAGAGAGAATGACCTGCAATAAGATTCCAAGTTCAAAGCAAGATATAGAAGAATGTTAGCTCAAACAAACTTGGAAGGGGCAACCTAGTTCTAAAATTGAAAGCCTACTAAAACCCTAGATTGCTTGTAAACAAAAATTAAAAGGGGAAAAATGAATAAGATGGCTAGAAAACCAAATGAAACCTAGTGCTTACCATTGGGTTATCGGGTCTAAACTACTTGTTGAGTATTTATCCTTTTGTCTTTGTTGTTTAAAGTCCCAATCATCGTGGAAGATTGCTTGGTGAGCATCAATCTAAGATATATGAACTATGCAAGTATTATTGGGAGGCTAATCCTATAAGAATTTAGCCTAAGTATTACAAATTAAAACTTAAACTAAACCTAGGGTAAGGGAGTAAAACCCCATGATATTCACCTTTAATACAATAAATTTTAGCTTAGAATTTCACAAAGAAATGAAACAAATAATAAATCATACCTCAATTTGAAGAGTTGGGACCATTTGATTTTGTTGAGTTTGTCTAGACTTGTCCAATTAGCACTTCCATTAGCATTTCCTCTAGGTTGAAATCTACTTTGCCTCTCCAAAAGAATAATTTTGTTTTGCATAGCTTGGTTTTGTTGTTGGGGTGTCTTAGTTTGCTTAGCAAAGTTAGCTTCCATTCGTTTCATAGCATCTGCTAAAAATTACATCATATCAGGGGCAGGTTCAATGGTGTTGACTATCCCCTTTTTTGACTCACTCTTAGGGGAAGAAGCCAAGTGTTGAAAGGTTATACTTTGGAAGATAACAAGTTGTCTTCAATCCTACTTGCATACTCCTTAGCCATTTGCAAAGTGGTCGAGAACTTGTCCATTAACATGAAACCAAATTGGCTTGAACTTGTCCATTAACATGAAACCAAATTGGCCTTGAAAGGCGTTAGTATAATGTAGCAAGATGGCTCCATCATTTGGTTTCAAGTTTTTGTCAAACCTCTCATCAAAGTCTTCACATTCTCATTATCCTTCTTCATTTCATGCATTTGTGTGAGCATTAATCTAACATCTTTTCTTATGGCCCACCTCTTGATGAATGCATCATGAAATGCTTACCAAGTCCTGATGCTATTGGCAGGCAAATCGTTATACCAAGACTTAACTTTTTCTTCCAAACACAACGAGAATAACTTCATCACCACATCCTCACTTTCATCAGGGACTGAATGTTTACCAAGAGCACAATAAAACTTAGAGATGTGTTCTTCAACTATAATAACATTGTTTCCTGAAAATTTAGGAAGCCACTTGTTGTATTATTTAGGCATATTATGAGGAAACCATCTGATTCAAGACATGTTTGTAAATGTTTGTAACCCATGTTTGGGTAGCCATAGTGATTGTCCTTGATATGATGCAGTGCTTAGTAGATGCTATGAAACAAATGGAAGGTAACTTTGCTAAGCAAACTAAGACACTCCAACAACAGAACCAAGCTATGCAAAGCAAAATTATTTAGTTGGAGAGGTAAAGTAGATTTCAACTTGGAGTAAATGGTAGTTGGGACAAGTCTAGACAAATGTAACAAAATCGAATGGTCCCAACTCCTCAAAGTGGTAACAATGTTGTTGAACAACAAGACCTTCCTTGGTGTAATCCTTGTGATCTACCCCACAGTCAAGATACTTGTTTATATGCTAAGGAAATTGCACAACATGTGAATGAAATTAACAAAGATGGGTCAAGTGATCTAAATAGTCACGTGGATGATTGGCCAAGCATGATTAATGATGTCCACATCTTGTCAATTGATCAAGAGAGAGGTTTTGACCAAGCTAATGTTGCAAGAGCTTTAGTACCCAAACCATCTCAAAGGAGATTAAAAGAAGGATTAGAGAAAGGGATTGGGTGACTTATCAAAGAAGGTGTAAGCAAATGCAACAACAATGCCACGATTCATTGATTTAGACATTTACCTTGCTAAGTCCCACATAATTGTTCATTTCCTTGAGCTCATAAAAATCCCCTCACTTGGGAAGAAAGATGAAGTGGTTATGGGTTTTTCTAAGACCAATGATGATTCTTCTAAGGACCCACCTATAATCTTGCAGACCATTGATCGAGGAGGATCCAATGGCAAATATGACCCCTTTTTCATTTCATTGGGAGTAAATGAATTAATTTTGCACAATTGCACATGAGATACTATGGCATCAACAGATGTAATGCTATTGAGATTCATGAAGCAATTAGGACTCATGACTACTAGACTTTACCAGAATGTTTGTGCCATGGATGCAAGATATTCTGATATTCAAGTCTTGATTGACATTGTGGTGATAGATGTTCCAGATTCTTGGGGTATGCCCTTATCTAGAAAATTTGCTCATGGCTTAGGGGCACTTTGCAAATAGACCTCTCCTATGCTACTATCCCTTCCTAGGGAGGAACATTTGTGACTTTGTATAGGGAACAATTCTAGAGATACCATGTTGAAGATCCCAAAGATCCTATGAATGATTTTGTGTGCGCCTTAAATGATAACATGGGCAATTATGCTATTCTTTCTCATTCCTTAGCTCTTGGAATCATTGAAGAAAAAACCAACGGGATTGAAGATGAAATGTGGACCATGTACTTTGATGGAGTTCAATCACAATTGGGGAATGGAGTTGGTGTTGTCTTCATTTCACCCCAAGGGAACACTTTGAATTTCTCTTATAGGTTGGAGTATAAGGTTACTAATAATTTTATCGAGTATGAAGCCTTGCTTCTATGGATTGAGTTGGCCAATAACATGGGCCTTAATTTGTTGAAAGTTTTTGGGGACTTTGAACTTATCATTCTCCAAGTCAAAGAGATTTATTCTACAAAGGATGAAAGGTTGAGGGCCTATAGAGAAGTGGTAATTGGTTGATAAATAATTTTGAGGCTTTCTCTATCAATTATATCCCAAGAGATCAAAACAATTTAGTTGATGCCTTAGCAGTTAATGCCTCCTCTAGCCAAACTTTGGAAATCGATTAGAAAGACTTGCTCATTTTTTGTGTGAGATCTCTCTATTTTTCTTGAGTAAATGTTTTAGGGCCAATATAAGAAGTGTTTGATATTGCAAGTTTGTTGAGGAAGGGGCTATTGCAAATCAAGCAATGAAGCAATGCAAATTGAGGTATGATTTATGATCTATTCCATTTCTTTGTGAAGTTCTAAGCTAAAATCTATTGTATTGGAGTTGAATATCATAGGGTTTTACTTACCCTAGATTTAGTTTAAATTTTAATTTGTAATACTTAGGCTAATTTCTTATAGGATTAGACAAGAGGATAAATATTCAAGAAGTAGTTTAGACCCTATAGCCCAATGGTGTAAGCACTAGGTTTCATTTGGTTTTCTAGCCATCTTATTCATTTTTCCCTTTTTAATTTTTGTTTATGAGCAATCTAGGGTTTTAGTAGGCTTTCAATTTTAGTTCTAAGTTGCACCTTCCAAGTTTGTTTGAGCTAACATTCTTCTATATCTTGCTTTAAACTTGAAATCTTATTGCAGGTCGTTCTCTCTAAATAGATCTAACATAAATTGATATGTTTTTTTTTGGTTAAATCTAACATTTTCTTGCTTCATTTATGCATGGATTTAGCACCACCCTCGAAAGATACAAGACACAACCACAAAAATTTAAAAAAGTCTAAGGGTTGTTGAAAATATGAATTTGTGTATGGCTTGGTTCTTTCTTAGTACATGTGGCCCATAACTTCACATCACATGCTGATTACATAAGCATTTCAACTCATTTCTAGAGCGTTCAAGTTGTTTCTTATTATAGTCTTCTCTATGAATGAAATCGATGGTATACTTAACTGAATGACCCACTATATTTGCTAACGTTTTTTACTTAGTGCTTATGTTAGTGAGAGTTTGAGTGGTAACAAGTCCTTTATGGCGGCTCGCGATAACTTTTCTTGAGCTCTCGATATTTGTATCTCGACGGCGTTGAGCTATTCATATGGCAGTTTCCTAGCATGTTTCAAATGTCAGATGGATATGGCAGTTTCCTAGCATGTTTCAAATATCAGATGGTGTAGATCGATTACTTCATGTACTCAACCTTTGACCCTGGACGACAACACTTCCAAATTCTAAAAGTTGTTTTCTTTGATGGCATTGTTTCAGTGACAATCGTTTGGCAGAGGTGATCAATGAATGATAGACCTGGTTACTACTATAAAGCTGTATGTTTATGTTGGAAGTTATCACGTTCCCCCTATGTTCTGTGGATTTCTGATTGGAGTGTTAGTTTCTTATATGGCAACTTTCTTATTTTCACCCAATGTTGAATTTTTTTTTGACAGTTCTCTTTTGTAATACTTTTTTTTCCAATTTATGGTCTTCTTCCAAAATTGTAGTAGAATGCTATTTTTCTTCAATGGAAATGTCTGACTTTTTCCTTGATATTTCTTCAATTTTTCTTGGTAGAAAAATAATTGTTTCTTCAGTTTTTCTTGGTAGTGGAATAATTATTTCTTCAATATAACTTTTTGAACTTAGAATGGCTAAAGGCTTGATTTGTGGTCAATGACCTAGTGATCAAATAATCTTTGAAAAAATTTGAAGTGTGGCCAAAATTCCAATTAGTCTCGGTTTGGAAAAAGGTGGCCAAAGGCTTGGATCTTGAGATTTTATTTGAATAAATTGCAATTTTATGCAATTGCTTTCCTTTTCGAATTGATCAATGGTGCCTATCATTACTTTTTTAAACCCATTTTTGAATTTCTAAGTTTTATAATTTTTTTTGGCTAGTTGATTAACTAAAAGCCATAGCCCCCCTTTTAATTCAATTGAAAGTAATTGGGAGTTGTTGTTTGAATTGATCGCAACTTGTGCAAATATTTACCTTTTAAAATTATTCATTGGTGCCAATCGTTACTTCTTTAAACCCATATTTCAATTTCAAAGTTTTGTAATTTTTTTTTCGGCTTAGTTGATTAATAATCCTAGGTCCATTTTCAATCCAATTGCAAGTATTAGCGATTTTCTGCAATTGGGAGTTCTTTGAATTCATTGTAGTTTATAATTGTCAACCTTTTAATTGATTAGTAGTGCTTATCATTACTTGTTTAAATCCTTTTTCCAGTTTTGAAGTTTTATGAAAATTTCTAGCTTAGCTAATTATTAAAAATCCTTAGGCTCACTATAGTTCAATTGCAAGTATTCATGAGTTGCTGCAATCGAGATTTGTCGTTTGTATTATTCGTGGTTTGTGCAATTGTTTACCATTTTCAATTGATCAATGGTGCCTATTATTATTTGTTTAAACCCATTTTCCCATTTTTAGTTTAATTGCAAGTATTTGCGTGTTCCTGTTTAATTGGTCATAGTTTTTGCAACTGTTTACCTTTCCAAATTGGGCAGTGGTGCTTATTGCTACTTCTTAAAACCTATCCTTAAATTTGAAAGATATGCTCAAAATCTAAGATAAGATAATATAATTTTATTAACAAATGACCACAAAAGTAAGTAGGTCTGTTAGAATATAGAAGATGGTGTGCTTGTTTTACGATTGACGATACCCTCGTCACCCAACCATAGACCGAAGCCACCCTCCGAGCACCTTAACCTTGACTGAGAATTTCTCCGGAAGCAAACCCTAGGCTAGATAGCCAAACAAAGGGTAGCGCACCGTTCCCCAAGGATAGCGCATCACAAAAAGCTAATCAGATAGTCCAGACCCTAGCCAAGAGATAGTCCAAGCCAACACTGAAAACTAGCTGTTGCTGCAACTCTCCTCCACATGTGCTCACCAAACTGGGAACTGCAGTGCGCACCAACTGGGAACTGCAATTCTGAGATGCTGTCAAATGAGAACTGACGCCCTGTATTTATAGTGGTTCTGCCAAATTTGCTGGGGCTGACTTCTTCTAGATATGTGTCTGTTCAGTATATTATTATTATTTTTGGTTGACTTCTTCTAACCTAATATTAATTATCTTCTTGAGTCGACAAGACTTCTAGGGTTATTAGCCAACTCATTAGGGTTTTCTCTTGCTTTTCGGAGTCTTCTATTCTCGTTAGGTTCACACGTGGAGGTAAATACCTCTCGCAGCTACCGTAATATTAACACTCCCTCCTAGCTAGGGAGGTTTTACAGGTAATGGTCTTGAGCACAAAAACATACCATTTACTCGGTAGCATCAATATAGTCGTCTAGACTATCTCATGACTAGATCATGAGCATCACCATCACCATCAGCTGCATCACCATACTTCATATGAGTAATTAGACATGATGCTGGATAAGTCACTCACACCATAGAGTGATACAAGAGCCACTCTTATAATCTAGAGGAGTAAATGCTCTGAACCAGTTTTCGTCTGGAAAATCTCTATTCATCATTTGTCTGGATGGTGATTATTTTCAATAAACTGCTGATAGTCTTCAAGGCAGTTAGAACAAAAATAGAACACAACTGTGTTTATTCATAGTAGTACATAACTACAATCCAGTGGTACACTACCACACCAAGTAACACACAAGTACTTGATCAACAACGTATGGTTGCGAACAGTGGAACATATCCATCACAGTAGTTCTCATCTATTGTCATATAGTCTTCATAACAAACATCTGATAGCAACCTGCATAGAAACAATGTTATGATGTAGACTGAATTATCTGGGCCAATCTTTCACTCACATCTGTGAGCTCTGAAAGAATATCTGCCTCACGAATAGTGGAACATATCCACCACAGTAGTATATCTCTACTATCTGGAGACAGGTAGTCTCCATAACAATCATCTGATGCCATCCTGCACATAAAATATTGTTAAAAATAAATTGAATCATCTGGGCCAATCTTTCACTCACGTTTGTGAGATTTGAAAGAATATCTGCCCTCATTAGCAATGGGCTATCTGCCCTATGCTTCTCAAACAAGGAAGAAGGATTGTTTCTGATTTCTGAGCATGGACCATTCCTCACCCTGGGCCATTCTTCCTACACTAATCAAAGTGCACCCTGGACAGAATGTATAAACCCTAAGGAATGTCTGAGTCTGGACCATTCCTCACCCTGGGCCATTCCTCCTACACTAATCAAAGTGCGCCCCAGAGAGAATGTATAAAGTTTAAACCCTAAGAAATGTCTGTTCTGGACCATTCCTCACCGTGGGCCATTCCTCCTACACTAATCAAAGTGCGCCTTGGAGAGAATGTATAACCTTAAGGAATGTCTATACCTGATTGCTGAGCCTGGACCATTCCCCACCCTGGGCCATTCCTCCTACACTAATCAAAGTGCGCCCTGGAGAGAATGTATAAACCCTAAGGAATGACTGTCCAGACCATTTCCTCGGTTAACCACAAGAGGAAAAGACTGTCCTGCATCAACTTCCAAAACGGACCATTCCTCATGTTAACCACAATGAGAAATCGCTGTCCAGCGAGGCGGGCTAGTCTTCTTGAGTAACCCTCAAGAAGAGAGACTGCCCTAGACCAGTCCCCATGTTAACCACAATGGGACGTTGTTGTCTATGATACATCAACAATCATACTACTTCCCATGTTAACCACATTGGAAAGTGATTGTCCATCAGAAGTCTCAATCCACTTTCCGAACAGGAAAGCATCTGTCCAAGATGGACTATTTTTCAAATTTAAAGATGAATGTCTTCAATAATGTTTTCAGTGCTCCCTCCTAACTTGGAGAGTCATTTCTTCCTTTTTCAATACGGAGGAAGTTGTTTCCATGAGCTCTAGCTTGAGTACGCAAACTCTTTCATCTTGGATAGAAGCTTTACCAAAATGTCTGCTTATCTGCTCATCTGTGGAGTTATGTATTGGAGAACCATTTTCTCCTTTTGGGACTTCATCATGGATAATGTAATGCTTGATTTCAAATGTACTTTAGTCTGGAACATTGTGAAGGCTTCATGTA
>JASDQU010685718.1:26943-40046 GCA_032191745.1 Picea mariana | reverse complement strand
GTCTTTTATGGAATCCACTATGATACTCATGGCATTGATGTCAACATCTTTGAACTTCTCCATAGCTGCAACGTTCTGCGGTTCCTTCTCTTCTCCTTCTTCAAACTCTGGCTTCATGATCCTTCCTTTCACGATATCCAACACTTTATTCTTGGCAAGGATGAGGTCAATCCTTGTCTTTCACGCTCTGAAGTTAGAGGTTCCATCTAACTTGTTCTCAGACTTCATAGAGTTCGTCATGGCTACTTGACTTGGTCAAACCCTAGATTTGACCAGAAATCCAAACTTCACGTCTTGGCTTGCTGAGAGTATCAGGAGATGTGCTAGGCTAGGGCACACTGATCTGTCCGGAGATTAGGTTAATCTCTTCACTTAAGGTGCTTCAACAAGAGGTTTAGGGTTTCTACAACTGCGTCTGCTAGTAACCCTAGCGATAGTGTCTTGGGAGCTGCTTCTGCTAGTAACCCTAGTGGAAGTTCCTTAGCGAGCTCAATATCCTAGCAGCTATGTTTCCTTCTAGTGTTTAGACTGAATGAAGGAGGTGTGGGCCCATAACCTGTTAGAATATAGAAGATGGTGTGCTCGTTTTACCATTGATGATACCCTCGTCACCCAACCATAGGTCGAAGCCACCCTCCGAGCACCTTAACCTTGACTGAGAATTTCTTCGGAAGCAAACCCTAGGCTAGATAGCCAAACAAAGGGTAGCACACCTTTCCCCAAGGATAGCGCATCACAAAAGCTAATCAGATAGTCCAAACCCTAGCCAAGAGATAGTCCAAGCCAATACTGAAAACTAGCTGCTGCTGCAGCTGCAACCCTCCACATGTGCGCACCAAACTGGGAACTGCAGTGCGCACCAACTGGGAACTACAATTCTGAGATGCTGTCAAATGAGAACTGGCGCCTTGTATTTATAGTGGTTCTGCCAGATTTGCTGAGGCCGACTTCTTCTTTTGGATATATGTCTGTTCAGTATATTATTATTATTATTTCTGGTCGACTTCTTCTCTTGGAGGCTAATTACCTAATATTAATTATCTTCTTGAGCCGACAAGACTTCTAGGGTTATTAGCCAACTCATTAGGGTTTTCTCTTGCTTTCCGGAGTCTTCTATTCTCGTCAAGTTCACACGTGGAGGTAAATACCTCCCGCAGCTACCATAATATTAACAAGGTCAATGGGATTGGATAGTACAATAATGTTGATGTAATATGGGACCACAAAAGTGGTTCCTATATAAAGCAAGATGCAAAAAGTAAATATTTGTTCTAAGCTAAGACCCAAAGACTGGACATTGAAAGTGGAGAGTAGATTTAGAAGAAAAATGTATAAGGAGAGTGTGTTAACTTTTATAGCTCGGGAGGTACTCTACATGTTTTGTCTTGTATGCGAAAGTAACCTTACATTTGCACTACTGGGCACTTGACTTTGTAATAGGCATTTTATAAAGTTGTAATAAAGTGACTCTTTTATTAAAGTGACTTTTTGTAAAGTGTCCTTTCTAATATTTTATTAAAGTGACTTTATGTTATAAAGTGCACTTATGTCATAAAGTGTAATTTTACTTTAATAAATATAAGTGATTTATTTTGGAGGGAATGAATCATGTCCCTTGGCCATTGGATTTAGGGATGGGTAGTGTGCAAGACGAACAAAGAGAGATTTGAGAAAGAGCTTGGAAGAAATTGTGGGCAACCGATTTGGCACGATTTTAAAGAGAAATTGGGCACAAATCCCAAGGAGAATTTTGTTTAGAAGTTGCCGAAATATATTGTTGTGAGGGAGGCCGTATTGTATGGATCCGTACAACAGAGAAGTGGGCACTGTTTTTGAGGCAAGCGAGGCATGAAAAATGAGGCAACTTGAGGGTATTTGTTGTTGAAGGATGATCGTAGAGAGCAGACCATACAACAACAGATTGGCACGAAATTCGAGGTGTTGATTTGGAGTAGGTCGTACAATAGTATGAATTTTTGGCCACGGTTTTCTAGGCAAATTTTTGTGGGACAGTTTGGGTGTTTGTAAGTGTTCTTTTGCTACCATGTATGTCTGTTATAACTTGTGGACTTCCCGAAGCTCTAATAAATCTCTCTTTTGGTGGGTTTCCCCACACTGGGGTTTTCCCTAGTTGGTTGCCAAAATTTGGGTGTGCACATGCGTAAAGTGGGTGTGCACATGTGTAATTTGGGTGTGCACATGTGTTTTTGTGACTGCTGTTCATTGTTATTTTCCGCTGCAATACTTGCTTAGTAATGTGTGTTTTTGCTTATGATATAGCTGTATGTGGGTATTACTTATCATAGTTCATTTAAGACAAAAATTTTTGTTGACTAAGTGTTTGACAAAAGTTCTAGGATTTAGTGTGCTTTTGTTACTGATTTTCTATAGAGTGGATACACAATTTGGAATATAGATAATGCAATCGGGGATTTGCGATATTTTGCTTGAATTTATGAGAGTTTTTGTAGTTAATTGCCTATCCAACTTGGTCAATGGAGCTTATTGCTACTTCTTTAAACCCATACTTGAACTTTCAAGATTTATGCTTAAAATTCTACATTTTAATTAAGAACCTTGGGTTCATTTTTAGTTTAATTAGGCATATTTAAGAGTCATTTTTAGTTTAATTAGGCATATTTAAGAATTTGTTTTTCTCCTTCACATGTGCGGACTTGTTTCTCTCCTTCACAGGTGCAGATCTGTCACACTCACACGTGCGGACCTATCAAACTCATACGTGTGGACTTGTACTTGTTCTCTCCCAGGTGCGAATTGTCACACGTGTGACTGTACGGATTGACCGTATAGTTATGTTCACACATGTGACTGTATGGACTGATCGTATAGTTCTGTTCACACGTGCGAGCTATACGACTGTCTCTTCCACATGTGCGGCCTTGTTGCTTCTCTCTCCTCACATGTGTGACCTTTCTTGGTTGAAAAACATAAGTCTCCCTTGGCTTAAACATAAACAAAATCTCCAAGAAACCCTAGGCCAAATTTGCCAAAATTGCAGAATTTCCAAGCTCCTAGCAAAAGTGCTCACTTACTTATGCTAACTCCATAATGTCACAATGAGATGTCACAATCTCCTCCTCTCCTTTTATAGGAGTTTAATGTGAGTCTAGAATCCCTCTCCTTTTATAGGAGTCTAAAGTGAGTTTAGGAGCCCTCCACTAAACTCAACATTAAATTAGAATATTTAATTCCTTCTTGTGGGTGTGACACTCCAACACAAGCCCATAAAGCCCATCACCAAGCCCATGAAGCCCCAACACAAATCCAAGGGCGTTTTCATTGAATCGAAAGTGTAATCTGGTGCCAACAAAGATTCCCACATGCATGACACCATGCCCCCTAGTGGGAATACCTCCCAAAGCTACAAAACATCAACACTCCCTCTTAGCGAGGGAGGTATTCTCACCCACTCCAATGTCTCCTAGAAGTACCTCTGTCTCCCACATTGGAAGTGGCTTTGCTTGCCACTTTGGATCTACTACCACAACTGCACTCCAATCCTCCTGATTGGTTGCTACCTCTGTCATCGAAATAAATCTTGATGTGTGACATGGTTTCTTCTTGGAAGACATGTTGCTCCTAGAAGCCTCCTACTTATGAGCCTCCAACTTGGCTTCCTCGACCCATGACACCTTGACGATCTTGGAAGATTCCTCTCTTCCAACTGCACTTGGAGGTAGACTCCCTCTGGACGAGTCTGCATACTCCCTCTGAAGTCTGACTTCCTCTTAACAATTTTGGGGGGCTGCTCCTCTCCACTGGATCATGAGGTTTGACTCCCTTGGAGATTTGAGTCCCTCTGAGCTAGTACAACCTTTGGAGCCACCTGCTCCCTTTGAACCTACATAGTCTGTGGAGCTATTTGCTCCTTGTCCTTTGTCACTCTGCTACTGTTGGCCATAGCTCGCATAGGCTGGCCCTTCAACCTATATAGGTTGCCCTCTCTAACTCCAAGAATCGCAGCTGATCTGAAGCTAGATCCTATGGGCACAAATAACACTTGTCCATTCTGGAACAATACATGCTAGCCCTTCTCCTCATTCGCTGAGACTGAGAGTACACTCCTCCTGAGTTTTGGCACCCATAGTACATTTGACACTCTCAATACATCTCCTGACTCCATCTGGAGTGACACTGCTCCATATCCTCGTACTTTATGCTTGGTGCCCATACCAAGCTCCACCCACAATTCTGAGCCAGTCTCTGTGAAGCTGTCAAACAACTCACGTGCACCTGTCATATGGCACGAGGCTTCGCTATCCACCAACCAGGTCTCTACTGGAAATTATACTTGAAAGAGTGGAGACTGATAAGAACTCCCTTCGGAGCCTATTTGCAACCTCGTCCACCTTAGCTGCTGATGCCTGCTTCCTTCTTTCCCCTCTCCTTCGATATGGACACTGTGAAGCATAATGGCCATAATCGTGACAAGCAAAGCACTTGACCTTGATAAGGTCCTTCTTCCTCCTCGGCTCTGGATATGCCTCTCTTTGGAGAACCTCCTTTTCCACCCTTCCTAGCACGAGCAACTAGGGCCTCATACTCATCACTGTTGCCCTTTTGCTTGCCACTCCTACACTTTAACCGAGCCTCTTCTTGGATACAATTAGTCCATAATCTATCAAAAGTTGGCAACTTCTCTTGAGAACAGATCCCCTGCAAAAATGGTTCCCATGACTCGGGAAGACCACTCAATGCCACTTTCACCAACTCGATGTCATCCACTGGCTCAACAATGGCTACAAGCTAGTCACGATTCTGATTGATCCCCATAAGATAGTTGGCAATTGTGTCCGATCTGGACATCTTAATTGCTCTAAGCTGGTGCTTCAATATCAACTTCCGGCTTGCATTCCCGCTTTGATACAAGCCTACCAAAGCATCATACATATTCTTGGCTTCCGTCTTCTCAGAAATGTGAGGAATCAAGTGGTCCTTCATGGAATCCAACAACACACGTTTGGCCATCACTTCCTTTTTTTTATGGGCTACCAACTCCTGTGGGTAAGTGGGATCCACAACTAGAAACTCAACATACTCCTTGAGATCATTCTTTTCCAAGAGAAGAAGAATCCTGGCCTTCCAAGCTCGGAAATTGGTTTCCCATTTCAACCTGTCCTCAATCTTCAAGGTGCTCACCATTGTGATCTATCCAGAACAAGAAAATTTGCTACAACAATTCTATAGTACCTCCAATCTGCAGTAGCAAATGTGTCTCAAGAGTTGACTCCCTCTCTTCTTTCAAAGCCTCGGCCCTGATACCATTTCAAATTTTCATATACAACTAATTTCAGATCTGAAAATTACTTCCAAGTGAACCAAACAGTAAACCCTAGCTTTTATCACTGAAAAATTTTAGATTGAATTTATTGACTAAAAATTACAGCAGTGGAAACAAGATCAGAACTTGAGACATAATATTTTCTGCTCTGTAAATTGTCAAATTCAGAAAATTTTGAGGGCAAAATCAGCCCTCCCAACTGTCACAAAAATACCAAATCTGAGGACAAAGCCGGTCTTCTCGGAAACAACAAAAATCAGCAAATTACCCGGGACAAATTCCAATATGCAAATTTGCTGTTGGTCACCTACACGGCCTGCTGACATCAGTTGTACGACTGCTGATGTCAACCTATATGGATCTGCTACTGCCCTAAAAAATTCACATGCATACATGTTTCTCTCCTTCACATGTGTGGACCAGTCACATTCACACGTGCAGACCTGTACTTGTTATCTCCAACATGCGGATTGTCACATGTGCGAGCTGTATGACTGTCTCTTCCACACGTGCGAGCTGTACGACTGTCTCTTCCACACGTGCGACCCTACTACTCCTCTCTTCTCACACGTGTGACCTTTCGTGGCTAAAAAATAGAAGCCTTCCTTGGCTGAAATAGAAACAAAATCTCCAAGAAACCTTAGGCCAGATTTGCCAAAATTGCAGAATTTCCCTTGTTGAAATTTCCAAGCTCCTAGCACAAGTGCTCACTCACTTATGCTAACTCTGTAATGTCACAATGAGATGTCATAATCTCCTCCTCTTCACATCCATCTGATGGATCTTCCAACCCATCTTTGCTGCAATGGCCATAATACTCCTATTGGAAGTACATTTTGCAAATGGTGTAAATGTCTCATCATAGTCAATCCCCACAACCTGAGAGAATCCTCTTATCTGCAACATACTTAATCTTGTACAACCACCTGGAAATCACAATTGACTTCCTCATAGTCAATCCCCACAACTTGAGAGAATCCTCTTATCTGCAACATACTTAATCATGTACAACCACCTGGGAATCACAACTGACTTCCCCTCTGGTCTAGGCACCACCTCCCACACATCATTCCGCATAATGGAATCATACTCCTGCATGACATCTCTCCAGACCTGTTGGTCTGCTTCTTGCTCAAAAGTAGCGGGCTAAGAATTTGTGATGCTAGTCACCATGGCCAAGAAGGGACCAAACCTCTTTGGTGCTCTGCTCTCTCTCGTCAACCTTTGGGGCTCACCAATTAGCTCCTTGGCTTCCTTCAAGGTCTCCTGAAACCATCTTGGTTTCCTCTTCCCTGAAGTAACCTCCTGTGGAGCAGTACCCTCATGCCCCTTAGTCTCATCCATAGATCCCAACATAAATGTCTGAGATCTTGAAGCACGTGCACCTGTGGGTTGAGTGCCAGACACTTGTGATCCTGTAGTTGTACTGGGTGGACCAGTCACCCTTGAACTCGATGTAATAGACACTTGAGGCTGTGTCCCCTTGTGATGTATCATCCTGCATATGTGGGACCTTCTCAACTCACAAGATCTTCGAAAGGCTCTATCCTCCTCGATTCTAACATCTCTCCTCACAAAAATGCTCCTCAGTGATGGTATGTAGATCCGACCTCAAGACCTTGATCTTTCTCACTGTCTGGTTCTCCACAGGAGCCTTAAACTCTTGGAACCTCTTGAAGACCTCACTCTTGGTCTTCAAGAAATAGATACAGGTCTTCTTGGAGTGGTCATCAATGAATGTCACATAATACTCACATCCACCAAAGGAACTAATGACATGGGCCTGCACACATCAGAGTGTACCAAATAAGTATCCCAACTGATCTACTGTCACTGCTCGGAAAGACAATCTTGGTGTACTTCTCAAGAGCACACCACCCCTTGCATACCTCCTGATGCTCAGTGCCAAACTGTGGCAATCTTGTCACAATCTCCCTCAACACCATCAGAGCTCCATGATGCAAGTGAGCCATCCTCCTATGCCAAAGCTCACACAACTGACTGTTGTTGCTGCTACTAGCCAAAGCATGTAATGGTTGAAAGATGAGTATGTACAGTTTCCCATCATGAGTCCCAATCACTCTGGATGGTGTGATACTGGATCCCTTAGGGTGAAGGACCTCCTCATTTCAGAAAGACACCTCAAATCCCCTATCTTGAATGGTGGAAACTGATATCAGGTTCTTCTTCAGCCCAGGGACATACAAGACATCCCTAAACACCATGGGTGGCCTCAACTCCCTCTGAAAGGAAATTGTGCTACGCCCAATCGCCTTGACTTTGGTGTTATTCCCAAGCACTATCTCCAACTTGATCCCAGTCTCTGTAAGATCAGTGAAGTGCTCTCTAACACCAAACATATGATTGGATGCTCCACTGTCTATGTACCATACACTAGATGGTGTCTCAATTGTAGACAGACTAACAAGAAAGGACATCTCCCTTTCAAACTGAGAGGTGAACTCATCCTCCTTAGCTGATGCTGTTGTACCACCCTGCTTCTTCTTCCTGTTGGGACACTGTCCAACATAGTGCCCCATCTTGTTATAAGCAAAGCATTTAACTTTGCACATATCCCTCTGTTGCTCACCTCCCTTTTGCTACTGCTTGGCCCTACCCTTGGGACCCTTCTTGGTCTTCTTCTTGCACTTTGCATAAAGAGCAAGATCCTCACCATCATCCCCACCATGCTGCTGACTAGTAGATCTAGAGCCAATCTTGAGCTCCTCCTGTACAAAGTCATCCCATAGCCTCTCCCAGCTAGGCATATGTTCTCTAGCTACAATGCCTCGTACAAAGCTCTCCCAAGGTTTGGAGAAGCCATTTAAGGTTGCCCTCACCAACTCTGATGGATCCACTATCTCCCCCACAACTGCCAACTCATCACTAATCTGTGAAAACCTAGTGAGGAATGGGGCGACCGACTCAGTCTTAGTCATCTTAGTGCCCCTCAATTTCTCTTGAAGCACCATCTTCCGGTTTTGGTTAGGGCTCAGGTAAAGGCTACACAAATACTGCCACATCTGAAATGCAAAGTTCTTACCAGAAACATGAGGAATAATATGGTCTTTCACTGCATCTAGGATAGTCCTCTTGGCCTTTTGATGTTCCTCTTCTTAAACTCTGCCAAGAGCACTGTATCTGTACGAGGGACCACTGGATTTTCAACAATGTCCCATAGCTCACCCTCCAAGATCAAAACAGGCATAGCCTTCCATGGAGACCAATTGCCAGCCCCAGTTAGCCTATCCTCCACCCTCTACCCTCCAACTGACATGGCTGCCAACTGATGATAAAAAGGCCAAAGAACTCTCCTGTCAAGGTGAGTTAAAATTCTGCCCAACTGTCTGCAATTTATATCAGCCCTCTTGTGCCCTTAGGCTCTGATACCATGAAGATTTTTGAGGTTTCTTTGGGTTGTTAGAACAGTTCTGTTTTGGGACTGTCTCAAGGTCACTAACAGGTCTGTTTGCTGCCTTCAAAAAACTGATATAATGCTCATTTTAATGCTTCTGTTTTCAAGGTTAGAAAACATAGGTTTGCAGTCCATAAATTCTCCTTTAAACAGTTACTAAAAACATGACATACACCTCAGATCTTTTCCACTTTGAATGCTGATAATAAACATGCACACCACAGAAATTTTAGTCATGAATTTTTGGTCAACATGACCCTGGAAAAACCCCGAAAGGGGAAAACCAGTGAATAGGAAATTTATTAGGAACTTTAAGGAAGAATATTACAGCAAAGATTACAACCAACTTATCTCTAGTTAGCTGCCAAATCTTTCTTGGAATTTGTGCCAGAAGTTGCCTAGCAAACATCGCCCTTTACCTCAGACTTCAGCTCTGTATTTCTTGAAGATGCTGCTGTGCAATGCCTTGGAATCTGTGCCCTTCCTGTGCTGCAAGTGCGCCCTTCCTTGGGCTGCTAGTGCACCCTTCCTTGGCTGCAAGTGCGCCCTCTTTCCAAGACTAGTGCGCCCTTCTTTCTTGCCTTCTCCAAATTCTTCTTCTCCTCTCCTCCCCTACTTCTCTTCATTCACTCAAAGAGACAATGTGTCTCCCTTTCCCTCTTCTCTTCTCTTTAGCCTCATCCTTAGGCTAACCTAGGAACCAATGGCTAGGATTAGATCTTAGCCAACCAAGATCAAGGGTGGAGATTAGATCTCCCCCTCTACTTGAGTTCCCTAAGTCACTTTATGATTAATGAGCTCATAAAGCCAGTTTGATTTTATAACAAGTAAATTGAGGGAGGGGTACTTTTCCCCATTTAGTGTTAGGCAAATCAATAACACTAGGGGACCATCTCCCAAAGTACCAAAACTCAACAAGATGGAAAGTGAGAGATGATGAATGGATCCCCTTATAGGTCGCTTGGAGGTGAAGGGAGGCTTGAGGAAGTGTCTTGTGAAAGGGTAAACGGTTGCAAAGGGTTGTACACCTGCAAAACAATGTTAGGACACCAAAACAAAATGATAGATTGCAATATAAGCCTCAAAACCTAAGGGGAATCAACAAGATAAGCTTGTTGTCCAAAAACTGCAGCATATATGAGATTTATATCAGCAATGAATAAGTCATGACAACTGTATAATTAACCATCAAATTCTTCAAATGATTATTAAGTGTCTTGTGAAAGGGTAAACGGTTGCAAAGGGTTGTACACCTGCAAAACAATGTTAGGACACCAAAACAAAATGATAGATTGCAATATAAGTCTCAAAACCTAAGGGGAATCAACAAGATAAGCTTGTTGTCCAAAAACTGCAGCATATATCAGATTTATATCAGCAATGAATAAGTCATGACAACTGTATAATTAACCATCAAATTCTTCAAATGATTATTGGATAATTAAGCCCAAAACATGTAGATAATATTCCAATGCTTAAACTCAACTTTTGATGGTAAAATAGGGCTGCAAAAATATGTTATCAGCAATGTATTAGGGCAGCCTTGTGGCTGTAGGAAACAATTGCTACAATGACAAAATCTAACCACAAAAATCAATAAGTAAACCGTAAAAAAGATAGCCAATTATTAATAGAACAATAATTTAGGTTCACAAGTAAATTTCCACGGTAGATTGGATAGTAAAGAGTGAAAGAAAGAGAGTTTTGCTGCAGCTTTAATGGCTGTAGCATTAAGTTTATTATAACATGTAGAAAATAATCCAACTTGAACAATTGCAATATCTCGTAAATTCATGTATTCCAATGCAATAATATTGTGTCTCCAATGCAATTTAGACTAGTGCTTAATCAATTGGGCAATGGAGTTTCTTGCGTAAAAGGTAGTTTCGTTACTTCTCTAGGGGGTGTAAGCCCTCTTACTCCCTATGCAATTTAGACTAGTGCTTAATCAATTGGGCAATGGGGTCTCTTGCGTAAGAGCTAGTTTCGTTACTTCTCTAGGGGTGTAAGCCCTTTTGCTCCCTAGAGCAAACTCAACTAGCGAGGTAAATCTAGGAGGGTGTAAGCCTCTTTACTCCTAGCAACCTTTGCAAAATAGCTTATTCAAAGATAACAAGGTAGACTTGATGAAGGGTGTATGCCCTTATACTCCTCCAAGGGTTTAGACAAATAAATGCTTGAAACAAAAAGAAACCAAACAATAAATGTAGAAATTCCTTACCAATTCCAAGAATAACATGAAGAAACCCTTCTTTATCAAGCATATTCCACCAACAATACCAAGAACAAGCATCCAAGAGATAACGCCTTACTTTCTTCACCAACAGACATGAACTAGCATCACAAAGAGAGACTCAAGAGAGAGATAGTGTGAAATGCCCAAGTAGGGCGCAAATTTCAGCCAAGAGAGTATGTAACTCTGAAGTGAGTTATCCAAAATGACAAAAGGGGTGACCTCTATTTATATGAGGCCACCTAAAACCCTTTTGTCCCCATTCACCAAGTCAACATAAAGTTAGGGAGGCCCACCTCCTTTCATTGTCCATTTACAACTTAAAATTCTAATTTACAAATGAAAATCCACTTTTAGAGGTGACATCATGCCCTAAAAGTGACGTTTTGGCATAGAGAGCAAGTCGTTGAGCCTTTTGAGGAAATTGTTGGGCCTCCAAAGGCTTGGTCTTCAAGGTGCAAAGGCTTCTCTCCATCAAGGCATTCCAAATCATCATTCAATCAACCAACACCACCAACTCTAGCCCTCCAAGTGTGATGTCATGCCTTAGAAGAGAGTGATAAGGCCTCCAAAGACAAATGTTGGGGCTGGTAGGGCTAGCAAGTCACCTCCAAAGGACACTCAAGTTCCTCTAAAGGCAACGTCCCTCATCCAAGCTGTTCAAGGAGATGGGGCGCATCATCCAACCTGTGGGCTTGATGCCCCAAGTGAAGGTCCAAGTTACCTTGTGCCTCCACAATCAAGATGTCACCTGCCAAAGACCTACAATGACAAGCAAGTACACCCTCCAAGGGTCCACAAGTCACAATATCATGCCAAGTAAGCCATATCTAATAAAAGAATCACCCAAACATGTGTATCAAATTCCCCCCTTTTCAAAATAAACATATGCTCACAGACCTTATATAATTTTCCAAGTTTAGATATGGGAGCGGTGTCATAGTGCCCTATTGGGTAAACAAGTTCCTCAAGTAGGGGAAGTTTCCAAGGAGAAAACTCTCTAGGTCATGTAGTGAATGTGGAATGGATGGGGGTTAGACTTCTAGGTATGGGTTTCATGACATACAAGGGCTCGTATTGTCTCATTTATGGGTGCCTTTGTAGAGGGTGTGCTGCCCTTTGTTCGCGATGCAACATTTTTCCAAGCCCATTCATTTGCCATTAATTAATTAAAGTCCAAAACATTTGGGTACTATAAGACATGGAAAGAAAAGAGTACCGCAACGTCACTTGAAGCTAGAGGTACACAGAGTGCCATGTGCATGGAAAGAAAGGGACACTGCATACGTGTACACACCTCAACAAGCGAGACATCAATATAATGTGCGTTTGCTTTTGTAGGTCTTCCAAGTTTTTTAAGAGAAACATTTCATCATTTTCAAGACCTCTTGGGTGAGCATCTAGAAGGTTATGATTTGGCTTTTATCTTTTGCCAGCTACATTTACCTCTGGGCCTTTAGCCCCTTCTTCCCATGAAGCGAGGTACATGCCCTTCTTGGGTCAATAAGATCGAAGACCTAAAAGATTGGGAACCAGAGGGGAAGAAGTGATGGAAGATGACAAGATGACACTCACCAAAGGTGAAATAGGGAAAAAAGCTTAATTTCCAAGTAAATGTTTTCAAAATCAAGAAAGAATCCTTTGCAACATGTTCAAATGCTTGAATTATTAGCATGTCACTTGCCATAATACCAGACTTGTTACCTCATGGAGCAAGACCCGATGTCCTCTCTGATCCAAGCCAAGTGTGGTGGACGATGTTGCCATCGTCAAATGGTGATGTGTGGTGAGTGAAGGGCTTTGTGTGCTGGGCTGCCTCTCGATACTCAATCTCTGCAACCTGAGGGCCTCGAGACATCATCTCCTTAGTTATCCCTAGAAATGGGGGATAATAGGAACATAAATCTTTTTTTGAATTTTTTTTGTATGCTTCCATGTACCATCTAGACACAACTGTTCTCTCAAAATTTGGATAAGAACAATTTTTTTATCAATACATATTGTTCATATCAAAACATGCAAGTTTTCTGGGATGATTTCTTTCTGCTAGGGGGATTTGTAAGGAGGATGGGTCGAAGGTGATAAAGTTTCAAGAAATTGTTGAAGAAGTGGTAAGTCACTTTAAATTTTCTTCAAAGACCTAGGTAGAACCA
>JASDQU010685718.1:0-26885 GCA_032191745.1 Picea mariana | reverse complement strand
GAATCAATAAAAGATACTTTTTACTTTATTTAACCATTCATCAATCATTTATTAGCCGAGAAACAATAATCACATATAAACTCAAATTACAATGCACAAAGTTTAACATGGAAACCCAATCGAGAGAAAACCATAAAACTTATCTTTATAAATGTATATAGGCACCAACCTACTGGAGACACCAATCTCGTAAATAGAGCACCAACTCAGCAAGATGTAGGCACCAACCTACTGGAGACACCAATCTCCTCAATTGAACACCAACTCAACAACACTTAGAGGCACCAACCTACTGTTACAATATTTGCAAGCAACAACCTGCTAGAGACACCAATCCCCTCACATGAGCACCAACTCAACAAGATATGTGTAGACACCAATCCAAGCTCTTTATACACAAAGTACTTCTAACTTCACCTGCATGCTTCATTCCACACACAATCCTTCAAATCCTAGTCACATGTAGCCTTCATGCCCTAGCGAGCGTCATAACATCATTCCCAGAATATGATCCCAGACTGTAGTATCACAACTTCAAGACAACACACATTGCAACTTCACCACCTCAAAACAACGTACATTGCAGCATCACAGACCTTCATTCCTTCATAGTGCACCTTAAGAACAAGAAAATCCCAAGAAAACTCCTCAAATTTCTCTTGCACATCTTTAGATCCCAAAAAGACACCCCAACTCCTTTAGCACACCTCAAATCACTTTTGTGCACCACAGACTTGATCTCTTGCTTGGTTGCATTACAAATGTGCACATCTATTCTATATTTATAGTAATTCTGTCCTCAATTTCACGGTCGACCTGTAAAAACTGGCTGAGTTGACCTAAATTTTCTAGCTGGGTTGTCGGACAGTAAAATTCATATCTCCTCATTCCGAGGGAGTTAGAGGGAATGCCATATACCGTTGGAAAGGTCTTGGAATAAGCTTTCCAATCATATAAGCTATGCTCCCATTTGAGCTAGGTATATAGGGTAGAAATGCCTTCAAAGACAGGGTATCCAAACTGAGCATCAATAATCCAAAAACAATGTTTCCAACAATCTCCATCTTGCAATCTTTATCTTGGACATCTGTAGTCTCCCCCTATCTTTGATATCAATGACAACAATATTTCCAACAATCTCCCCCTTTGTCATTGATGGGAACTCTTAGTCAATTCTGATACTTCCCTTGTTTGCAACTTTCCTTGTGTCTGCTATTCTTCCTTTGTCTGCAACTTCTTCCCCTTTGACATTGATAGAAAAGGGTTGTTCCCCTTGAGCTTGTGCTTCCCTTTACTAATGAGATGAGAGGGCTATCACTCCCATACAACATTTTTCTCCTTTTACTTCATCGAGTATGTATACATTGCTTGAGGTTCTGTTTGCATTTTCCACTAATCTTCTTGAAGCTGCTTTCCTTATCCCACACCCTTTAGAATGAAATGTGAGGTTGTAACCTTGATCACACATTTGGTTGACACTTAGAAGATTATGCTTTAACTCTTCAACAGACAAGACATTCTATGTCTATGTCTTTCCATTATCAAGACTAATGGTACCTTTTCCAACTATCCTTGCAGAAGCATTATCTCCAAAAGTAACACTACCTCCTTTTTTTCCTTCAAGGTTTGAAATTTGGTCTGGTCCCCTGTCATGTGTTTTGAACATCCATTGTCAATGTACCATTGGTTCCCTTTATTTTGAGCATTGAGTGCAAGTTCACATTTTTCCTTCTTCTGTTCTTCTTGCTTCCTTTACCACACCTTGGTGTATTCCTATCTATGCTTGGTAAGAACATCTTCTTCCTTGTTATGTTAAGAAGAGTTTATTATGCTGCTTCTATAGTTACATGCTATGTGCCCATAGTTATTAAACTTATAACATTCAATATCAGGTAGAGGAGCAAATGAATTGTAGTTTTTGTTACCATACCCATGAGAACTTCTCGTTTTGTTGCTCACATAATCATCCTTTGAGATTTTGTAAGAACTTCTATTTCTATCTCTCACATGATCACTTCTTGCATAAAATCTACAATCTATTGCTTTATGACCAAAATTATTGCAAGAAGAACAATAGCTAAGAAAGAGATTTTGGTATCGGTTTGTGAAAGGTCTTCTTGGTGGAATAACTTTGATGAACTCATTCTTGTTGTTCTTGTGAGAAGAATCAGGTTTTTGATGGTCATCGTTTCCTTTCCTGTAGCTGCTTTCATTGTTGAAGGAGCCTTTGAGAATATTAACATAGCTTTTAGGCTTTTCTTCATTTTCTTTTTTTGATGGCTTTGTGACCTTGATACTTGCATCTCCCTCTGTGGTCTTTTGTTTATCGTCGTAGACAATACCTGTCTTAATGAATGGTGACCTTTGGCAACTAAGAATATTATCTAAGATTTCAGTACTCTTTCCAAACGTCAAGCTTCGATTCAACCGATCAATTGTTTTCTCTAGTTCCTTTCTTAAGGAAATGATTTCAGCCTCTAGCTTCTTGCAATTTTCTTCTTTTTCTTTCAGTTGGCTTCTCATCACTTCTTCTATCCTTTTTGCCTCTTCTAGTTGAGTCTTCAAGATGATAACTATCGTCTCTGTTTCTTCAAGATCACGATCCTTCTTTTCATGTTTCTGCAATTGCTCCTTCTGCTTTATATTCTTTTCCCCAAGTTTGTCTTTCTTCTAATTCACTAACAAGTTCTGCTTCAAGATTCGCTTCCTCTGAATCTAGCTTTTCTTTTAGATTATCTTCATTTTCTTCATCAATAGGTTTTGTATCCATGGTTATGGAGAGAGATTCTTCTTCATTACTACTATCTTTCCTTTCTTTGTATTTGTCTGGCCCTCCTCTTAGCTTTTTCACAAATTGTGCTTCTTTTGTTTTTGATTCATAGCTGGAACAATCACCAGATCTCTCTTAATAAATGTTTTGCAGCTTGTCTCAAATCTATTTAGTTGATGTACACTTCATTACCTTGACAGTCTTAGAATCTGGTAGGCCACTCAAGATGACATCTATTACTTTTGCATTGTTTTCACTTGACTCCTTCCCAACTTCATTTGTATAACCTGTTGTGACTGATTTCCAAATACCAAACCCAAGGGCCTTCAAATATACCTTCATTCTTATACTCTATGTTGCATAGTTTGTTCCATTGAGCAAATGAGCTTTGTTTGTAGGGAGACCTTCCTTACAATCCATATTTGCTTAGGATCTGCCTTCGAGTGGTTAAATTGTCTCTGAAGGAACTTTCTCTGGTACCAATTGTAGAACTTGTGCTTATACTGAGGGGGGGTGAATTAGTATAAGATACGTTTTGCTTTATTTAACCATTCATCAATCATTTATTAGATGAGAAACAATAATCACACATAAACTCAAATCACAATGCAGAAAGTTTAACATGGAAACCCAATTGGGAGAAAACCATAAAACTTATATTTATAAATGTCGTAAGGCACCAACCTACTGTTACAAAGATTGTAGGCACCAACCTACTGAAGACACTGATCTCCATAATTGAGCACCAACTCAGCATGATGTAGGCACCAACTTATTGGAGACACCAATCTCCTCAATTGAGCACCAACTCAACAACACTTGTAGACACCAACCTATTGTTACAATATTTGAAAGCACCAATCTGTTGAAGACACCAATCCCCTCACCTGAGCACCAACTCAATAAGATATGTGTAGACACCAATCCTAAATCTTCATACATAAAGTACTTCTGACTTCACCTGCATGCTTCATTCCACAGACAATTTTTCAAACCCTAGTCACATGTAACCTTCATGCCCTATTGAGCCTCGTAGCATTATTCCCATAATATGATCCTAGACTGTGGCATCACAACCTCAAGACAACACACATTGCAACATGACAACCTCAAAACAACACACATTGCAACAACACAAACCTTCATTCCTTCATAGCGCACCTTAAGAACAAGAAAATCCCAAGAAAACTCCTCAAACTTCTCTTGCACACTTTTAGATCTAAAAAAGACACCCCAACTCCTTTTGCGCACCTCAAATCACTTCTGTGCACCTCAGACTTGATCTCTTGCTTGGTTGCACTACAAATGCGCACATGTATCCTGCATTTATAGTAATTTTTTCCTCACTTTCAGGGCCAACCTGTAAAGACTGGTTGAGCCAACCTAAATTTTATGGCGGAGAAATTCACATCTCCTCATTCCTAGGGAGTTGGAAAGGTCTTAGAATAAGCTTTCCAACCATATAACCTATGCTGCCATTTGAGCTAGGTATATAGGGTAGAAATGCCCTAAAAGATAGGGTATCCAAACTGAGCATCAATAATCCAAAAACAATGTTTCTAACAATCTCCATCTTTCAATTTTTATCTTGGGTATTTGTAGTCTCTCCTTGTCTTTGACATCAATGACAACGATATTTCCAACACCAACATGGTCGAGATTGTAAATATTGTCTCAAAAATTCCTAGGTTTATTCATGATGATCAAAATGATCATCTAATGGAGGTTGTATGAAAGGAGGATTTAAATGATATGATATTTGTGTTCTAGATGTATAAGGGCCTTGGCACTGATGGGTGGCCAATGGAGTTCTACTTGGGTTTCTATGATATGATTGAAGAAGATCTACTAGGTGTTGTGGGGGAGTCCATAATTTCAGGGCAAGTCTTGAGGGCTATGAATACTACTATTCTATTTTGATCCCCCAAAAAAATGCCCCACAAACTTTTGAAGATTACAGACCTATCTCTCTGTGCAACACTATTTGCAAAATTATTACCAAGGTTATAGCAAGAATGTTGAAGCCAATCCTCTTCGGGATATGAATTGAGCATTTTGGTTTTTATGTGGTAGACAAATTCATGATGCAGTGGGTGTAGCACAGGAGGGATTGCACACAATTAAATCCTAGACATTGTAGGCCTTCAAAGTGAAGCTTTGATCTCTCCAAAGCATATGATAGAGCAAATTGGCTTTTATTAAGATTCATTTTGATTCATATTGTGTTTTGTCTCCCAATGGTCAAGTGGATAGAAGGATGTTTAAATTCTGCCTCCTTTGCATTGTTAGGGAATGGATTGTCCTCATATTTTTTTGAACTCTTCTAGAGGGCTTTTGTGGGAATGTCCTCTTTCTCTACTTCTATTTTTGTTGGTTGCTAAAGGCCTTAGTAGATTGGTGATTTCTTTAAGGGAAGCAAGAAGGCTTAGAGGTATCAAAATTGGTAGAATGCTATTCTAACTCACTCACTTTTTATGGATCGTGTTCTCTTGTTTGGAAATGAGTCTTGTTGTCATCCTCGGAGATTTAAAGAAGTGTTGGAACTTGGAACTGTACATGAAAACCATTAGCATGGAAGTAATTGCCCCAAAATCCTTAGGGCTCAAGAATTTGCAATAAAATATCTCCCTTCCTTTGAGATAGTTTTCAACAAGGGTTTCAAATATTTGGAATTGTACTTGAAGCCAAGTCATTATGGACACTTTTACTAGCTTTGGTTGTATTCGAAGATAGAAAATAGGATCGTTGTGTAGTGAAATTCTTAGAAGCAGTTTTGGTATATTGACATGCTGTTTCCTATATTCGTATTGGTAGACAAAAAAAGATCAAGGATCGTTGTTTCAAGTTTCTTTGGAATGGAAAAAAAGAAAAAACACACTTCTAGGGGTAATTGGAAGCGTTCTTTGGGGGTTGGGGGATAAAGAACATTCAAAGTTTTGGTCAAGCTGTTGTAGCGAAAAATCTCTGGAGAGTCTGTACTAGAAGTGGTTTGTGGCATTGGGTGATGAAGACAAAAATATATGGAACCAATGTCAGTAGAAGATTGTATAAGGTCGTATGAGAAGAGTTTTAAAGGCTCATAAAAAACTTGTAAGGCATTAGTTTGATCCTCTTTCCTTTTATTGGATTTTGGTTAGCATGGTAGGTGGTGGATGGATCATGGCTCAAACTTGGGATCAATTCCTGGTTATGTTGTAGAAGGTCTTATAATTTGTTTGAGGCTTTAAAGGCTCACCTCCACAACCTCAATCTGCACTATTTAAGAGAGGTTTACACTCATCAACAAAGATTGCTTTGGAGGGAGGGATGGAGAAAAATTGAGGAATTGAGCATGGCATGTAATTTAGCCACCGAATGGAATGCATACACTTGGGATCTAGCCATAAGTAGCATAAAATTATGGCCAGGTTAGGATAAGCTTGTTTTGTCTAGGAATTCGATAGATGGGAAGTATATTGTGAAACCTAGCTATGCATCTTTGTTTGCACAAGATATGTAATTTGATCCAACTTGGTGGTGGAAAATAATTTGGAAAATAAAGGTCCCTTCCAAGATAAAATTATTCTTTTCGATGGCATTAGAAAACAAGGTCCCAAAATGGGAAGTACTCCAAAAGAGAGCTTGGAATGGGCCTGGAATATGATTTCTTTGTAGAGAACAAGGTGAATGTATTACTCATCTTCTGGTTTCGTGTCATTTTTCTTCAGAGGTGTGTCTGCAACAAAAGCTTTGAAGGCATGGGAGTTTGGGGTGGATAGTCCCTATTTGAAGCCTTCAAATCGCGGTGGAAGGATCCACAAGTCAAGGATCCGAGGGCCTTCCCTCTGATTGTTAGCTGGGCCTTATTGTTAACCAAGAATGAAGCATTGTTTTAGGATAAGTTGCCTATTGTTCTCTAGGTCTTCCAAAGGTTCAAATTCTTTTTCGAGGGTTCTAACATTCACGTGAGACAAAAAATTCGTCAACAGATGGGCATTGTTGCCGTCCTTATACACACCTGCAAACGTGAGCTAAGTCCGTCTCACTTAGTGTGTCCTTGGAGGCACAATGCCTAGGTTCACAGCCCACGCCGTTACTTTGACCGAAACCTCTTCTGTCTAGGCTCACTCCTAGGGAAGCCAAGGGGGGTAGTCCCTAGTTTCTGGATTAGTTTTAGAGTTAGGTTCTAGGAGTTGATTTTAATTATTTACAAGGTTTAGGGGATTCTAATCCTAGGATGCAAAAGCAGCAATGAAAGGTGCAAGGGTTAGCATGTGAAGCAAGCCTTTTCCTAGGGCAACTAAGACTAGTGCCTAAGATTGGGCAAGAGGTCAACTAAAGTTAAAGGGGTTTTTTTTACAAGTATGATTACAAGCTTACTTACAAAAGAATAATCAAACTCAAAATAGATACAAGATAGAATGCTAGAGTACAACAACAAGCTAACCACTTTAATTATTTTGTGTTTGTGCAAGATATAAAGAGATTAAAGCATCATATAACATTTACAAGATTATCATCAACATATCACCACATCAACAATTAAAGATTTAAGCACAAGTGTTATGAAGATGACTCACTCTTAGTTATTAAACCCTCAAAGTATTTATTAGATTAAGCCCAATTATTAAGCTTTCTTAAGATTGTTAAGTTTTATTAAGCTTTCACCAAAGCCTCCTTCCCTATTGCCAAATAACTGCTGGATGCTCAAGATAGTATAGCAATGAGGCTAACCCTAGCTTTCACAATTAGTCCTAAGACAAGAGTACTCCAGGAAAGGACACATCCTGTGCGCCGTGAGACCGTCCCTGACCTACACCCTCCGTTACATTCCTCAAGCCCCATTTTAGATGGTGAAAATGGTGGTCTAAGGTACCCTAAAGAGTCTATTAAGTTATTATATGAATTAGGTAGACTTTTAGGAGTGTTTTAAGATTTTTATGACACTTTTAAAATGTGAATTAGTGACTTGGCCGAAACTCACTTCAGCCTTAAAGATGTGTTGATTAAGTTTATGAGATTAAGAGCATTAACACATATATGCTATGTGAGAGCAAGTCGCTTAGATGCACAAATAAATAGCTTGCAAAGTAAAGAAATAAAGTGCAAGGGCAAGAACAACTTGCCAACAAGATGAAAAGAGAAACACACTTATCTAATGATTACGAGCATTAAGATATGACCATTAAGTGTGAGAAAAAAAAAGAAATAAGTGTTTGCCTACACTAACAACTTATCAATGAGATTATTTAGAGCATATGGCAAATGGCATTAAAGAGATCTATGCAATAAAGAAGAACACCATCCACTTATTGAAGCAACTAAACATTAAGGATTATAGATCTAAGCATGTAAAATAAAGATAAAGTCTTGAAGTAAACTAAGCATGCATGAGATCTAGTTAAGTTGATTATGAGGCCCAATAGGCTTAAGCTAGAGAATTATTAAGTGTTAGATCTAGATCTAGAATATTTAGAGCATTAACCAATTAGATCTTCAACCACAAATTAAACCCTAACCCAACCTTTTGGGTTATTCCTCTCCCAAATAGGTAGGCAATTAATTAAGTTGCTTAATTAGAAAAGATTTAGAGAAGAGAGAAAGGCAAGCAAACAAGAAAAGAAAGCAAGCGAGAGGGAAGCAAACCAAGAAGCAAACAAGCAAACCTTAAACCCACATCCTAAGGTTTGGAAGATCCCCTTTATCTAACAAACCCTCACGTCCTAGCTCAAAAGGGAAAAAAAAATCAAATAAAACAAGATCTAGGCTAGATCTAAACTACCCAAGAGCTCACACGTGGGAGGAGGCCGTACCACTCCTTCTCCCACCACTATGAGCCACTACAAGCAAGAAAAAGAGAGAAGAAATGACAAAAATACTTAGAAATTGAAGAAGGAAGGTTGAGAAATAGCTACCAATCCCTTTGGGGGTCTTTGAGTGTTGTGTGGATGCCTTTGGGTAGCCAAAACCCCTCTCAATCAGATCTGAACTTGCAAAAACTAGCAAGCTGTAAATGTTACACACAACAATACCAATGAAGAAAAACTTTTGCTTTTTTAGGGCAAAATTTTTTCTTGAAATTTTTTTGGAAAAAATTTATACTATGATGACCATACAACTATATTATGCTAGCTGAAATATGGATTGCAAAGAAATATAAGGAGAAAGAGCAATAGAAGAAGATTGCTTGGAGTGTATGAAAATCTCAAAGGGAGACTCTTCCAAGAGGCACCCTAATGAAACCCTTGAAGTTCAACCTGCAAAACTTAACACAATAGCATGTATACAATGGATAATATGGAGGGTTAAACTAATAAAGTGAAATACTTGCACCCTATCTAGCTAACCAGATATATAGATCTACAAGACTACTCTTTGCAAGATCTACTCAAATAAAATACTTTACCTAAGATCCATTCATGGAACCATCATATTAAATTGAAACAAATTTACTTCATGTGTTTGTAAGAACCAAAATACTTATAGCTCTTCCCAAAATCCTCCAAAGCTTCTTTTATTATTGCATCAAGAAATGGGATCTTGGAGAAATACTTGCTCCAAAACCCTAATAGAAGAAAAATGAAAATGGATGGAATAGAGAGAGAGAGAGTGGAAAATCAAGTAGCATAACACTAGCTCAAGATATGGTATGTGAAAGAGTGAGGGGAGGGTTCCTTTTATACTTGGAGAGGCAAACTCACCCCTCTTGGATCTATGCCAAGTGTCTAACACCAAGAAAAAGAGGAGATCCCTAGGCTAAGGCGCACCATCTAGGGTTTAGGAAGTAGATCTAGGGTGTAGATGGTGTGTGAAGTGTTGGGATCACACAAAAGTCAAGTGGGAAGGCTATGGGATAAGTGCCAAGGGAGAGGAAGAGGCCCCAATTAAATAAAAATCGACTTTTCCTTGGAGATCCACAAAGGGGGGTGCAACTCTCCTTGGAGGGTGCAAATTTTGGGATGAGGAAAGGATTGGAGGGTGAGATGTGAGGGAGAGTGTGGATCCACTCTAGAAGGTGACGTAGAGGGTGAAGGGAGTGAAAGCACATGAGAGGGGCCCTCACTCAAGTCACAACATCAATTTGCTAAGGAAAAACGTCAATCCCCCTAGGGGGGTGTAACTTTTGACTGTGGTGAGGGGGTAAGTGTGTTTAAAGGGTTGAAACAAGGTTGGGTGGGTAGGTTATGCTTAGGGACTCTCTCTCTAACCTTATTTCACCATTTAACATCCTTCTAACTCATTATTACAAATTTACAATTTTGTCATGTTTGGACTTTAGCAATTAAAATTGTTGTTCTAGATTGACTGACACTGGTGGACAAACCCATGGCTAAAGTTGTCCGACTGAGCTGAAACTTGGTCCATGGATGTGGGGGGTGCTATTCCATTTCTTTTGAGCACAAATAGCCCTATCAAAAGTCCAAGGACCTAGTTTTTACAATTATTGCTCAAAAATAATTAATTAATTAAATAATTAAATCTCCAAACTTAGGGAAATTTAATTAAAAATTAATTAATTAAAAAAAAACTATCTTAGACTCTAGGGAATTCCGCGAAACTTTCTAAGATGTCTTGCATGGTCATTTACAATGATTCCCTATAATAGTTACTAAAAGATAAACCCACTAGAACGCTGTTCATCACTTTGGAGGAATTATTGCAAGTGTGAGGGAAAAACTCAAGGGAAATCAATAAGGCTGAAAAGCCCAATTGATAACCTGAGGATAAAAAACCCTCGGTGAAAGGAACTCTCCCAGTGAATCGATCCCAAGGTAACTGACCTAGACATGACTCATGCAGACCTATTACATTATTAACCCACGCAGGGGTGCGGAAATTCCAGTTACAAAAAGAAGTGCTGGGGCCAAACAATGCCCTGTAGAACCAAAGGTCTTCAACAAATTTGCATCTGATGATGCATCTCTTCATGGCACATGGAGTTGACCACCTATGTTGGAGAGGCGATCAACATGCATTTTGGAGATTTTTGAGGATATGGTGAATGTATTACTCATCTTTTGGTTCCATGTCATTTTTCTTTAGAGGTTTGTCTGCAACAAAAGTTTTGAAGACATGGGAGTTTGGGGTGGATAGTCCCTATTTGAAGCCTTCAAATCACGGTGGAAGGATCCACAAGTCAAGGATCTAAGGGCCTTCCCTCTGATTGTTATCTGGGCCTTATTGTTAACCAAGAATGAAGCATTGTTTTAGGATAAGTTGCCTGTTGTTCTCTAGGTCTTCCAAAGGGTCAAATTCTTTTTCAAGGGTTCTAACATTCATGTGAGACAAAAAATTCCTTAGCAGGTGGGTATTTTGGAGATTGTTCAGGATATGGTGTGGGACTTTTTCGATGGGGGATCCCAAGGCAATCCTGGTTTGTGTGGAGCAAGGGGCATATTCTTTAAATGTTCCCCACTTGTACTCTTTCCACTTGGGTTTGGGGCATGGCTCAAACAATTGGGCAAAATTGTATGCCAATCGGCTCTGCTCAGAATTGCTTTGGAGATGGGTATCAAGTCTTTCCAAGTATTTGGTGATTCCCAGCTTATAATAGTTTGGATGAATGAAATTTTAATTTTCAAAATCCGAGTCTTGCGAGCCTCATGGATCAGGTCTTCTTTGGAAAGGGAGATTTAGTTTCCCTTCTTTCAAGCATGTATACAAGGTGTTAAATTGCAAGGTAGATGAATAGTCAATGCTTGGGGTTTTAGAGAGATTGACATACTTCATATGTTTGAGGATAAGAAATGGGTGGTTATTGAATACCCTCTCGTGCTTTTCTATATTTGATATTTTGTAGCTGTAGCAGTTTGAGCTTTTGTCTATCGAAGATTTATTATGGCTTAATACTATTCCTTTGTTAGTGATGATTTTTCTGTAAGGCTTTTTGCCATGATAGCTAGTTGGAGATTGTGCTAATGAGCTGCACGGATTAGAATCTCTCCCTTTTTATTGATTGGTATATGTATTTTTTTAGTAATATCCTATATGTATGCATACGCTAGGAAGTTCAAAATGTAATATGTACTTCTCATCATATGAAATAACAATATTAGGCTTTTTCTTTGGAAAAACGCATGCCCCTTAATGTCCACTAGCAAATGAATTATGGGTCAATGCTGTCCATTCAAGCTCTGATTGTTCTAGGATATCATACGGTCAACCAAAGTCTTTAGTTATGTCTAGCTGTGACAAACTAAAAATAAAAAGGGGCCCATGCGTTTTTGGCATGGTATTGTTGTGGGCTCAATAGATGGATAGAAGAGAAATGAAGCTAGTAGCAAAATATGTGAGGGTAGGATGCACCGACTCTATGTTTTCTTTGCATTTCCTCATTAGGCTACGTACTAATCCATGATTAATTTGGTGATGTTCTTAGCTGATTTGATCACTTCCTTGATAAAGTAAATTTTGTCGATGCCCTCCAACATCAAATCAATTAAATGGGCAACACACGGAATTGAAAGAAATTGGGGGTGCCTATGCATTAACATCTTTTTAGCTGCCTCATAATTAGAAGTGCTATCTGTTATGACCTGCACAACGTGTTGCCCACCTATATCCTAGATGAAGTCTTACCTGCTTTGCTTTTATGTAGGTAACTTGCCACAATCCATCGAATCACTTTTAAAGTGATACCGTGAGGCAGTTTGTTATGTGGACCCAAGCTGCGTTGCTACAGATTTGAGTTCTGTTGCCACCCCCTGCCCTCTGGTCGTTGCAAGTCATTCTTACACGCTGTGTTTTCATGGGAAACTTGCCACACCCCACTGCATCACTTTTAAAGTGATATGGGGGTGCATTTGGTTAAGGACCTTGTTGTTATGCTATAGCATCTAGTGGCATTCTGACCCCAAAATCTTTGGTCATTACAAGCCCTTACATGTGTTTACGTGGGTAACTTGCTACACCCCACTGCACCACTTTTAAAGTGATATGGTGGCGCGGTTGGTCAAGGACCCAAGCTGCTATGCTATAGATTCGAGTTCCATTCTCACCCATGGCCCTCTGGTCATTGCAAGTCCTTCTTACATGTTGTGTTTACGTGGGTAACTTGCCAAGTCCCACCTGTTGTAGGGATTTTGCACCCTGCAGGAGATGAACTCTCTTAGGTTCTACCAGCACCTAAGACAGGAATAGAGACATAAACTAAGGATGTTCCTAGATCATGATTCATACATGAAAACCACCAAAAAGAAGATGAAATCCTCCCAAAGATCAAAGCAATCATGCATGGATTGACAAAAGATCTAATAGTATATCATAACACATAATCATACTATTTCTCTACCAATGAATACATAAACTTGTATGAACAATTAGATAGAGGGAAACATCCAGTATGTCTTCTATTAATCAAAAGAAGCAATATTACAACTTACAAATGAGAAGCTGATGCAATGGTTTCCTTCCAAGCTCCTTGCCCAAGTCTTGCAACCAAATCACAAGAGTAACCTTGCTAGATCTTTCCTCTTCCTTCTTCCCATGGAAATGGTTTGGTTCTTATAGGGCGTTAGGGATAAGGCCATATAGTTATTAGGATAAGATTCTCGAGCTCATGATGGGAGCCTTCTCGAAATTAAACCCTGAGAAATCATTGGGAGATCTCATCCGTCGAAACCAAATCCAAAAATAGGAGCTTCTAGACTTGGTCGCGACCTATACACACAGACAGAGCGACCGTTTGTGACCTGGCAAGCTAGAAATCGTGACCAAGCCTTTCGGTCGCACCCATAAAGAAGGGAAAGTGCGACCAACCCTTACGGTCGCTCCCCTAATGAGGGGAAGGAGCGACCAACCCTTTTCGGTCGCAGCCTTAATGAAGGATAACAGAGACCAAGTGGAAATTAGGCTAGAATCTCAAGGAAGAAGTGGTAAATGTTGTTGGATTGGATAGGTGATCTTTAGGTGATAATGACCTAATGATTAGGTGGCAAATAACATTATAACACCACCCACGTAACTTTTAAAGTGATACAGTTGTGCTGTTGGTTAAGAATCCAAGTTGCTATGCTATAGATTCAAGTTCTTCCAACAACTCACCTAACAATGTGCCATCTTTGACATGTGTAGATGCATTGACAGATTTAATAAACTTTGTTCCCTTGGGGCAGTTAACTAGGAAATTTCGGAGGGTCATGCCCTTCTCATCCTGTCCAACCATCAGACATAACTGTTTGTCCAATGGTTCCCCACAATTGTTTTAGTATCTCAAATCTATTATTGATACCAGCCTTTTCTGTTTGAAAGATTGCTCCCTCAATTTCTCACAGTAGGGCCCTTAAATTCTAGCCCAACAACAAAACAGCATCCCACATTGCCTGATAGGATGGATTGTCTTTGGCAATTTTAAAGGGTATAGGTCTCCATAAGATATCCCTGTCCACAACACTATGTACTTCTACCTTTTTGTTTTTTTCAACCACTGATTTGATTCTAATTTTTTAACAATTGATTTGATTCTTTTTTTTAACAACTGATTTGATTCTTTTTTTTAACAACTGATTTGATTGAAGGTTGTTCCCCAGCTCTTGTTCTGGGAACAAAGAATCTGCATAGCTTTTTTTCTTCCTTCTACTTTGCCCATTCTTGAATAGCATCAAAAGCTTGTTGCTGGACATTGGACAGGGGTCAACCTCACGGCCTAGGATCCTTGCAAGGTGGTATTTTAAATGGTCCCTCTGAACAGAAGCTTCCGACAAAGCTTGAAATTCAACTTTGATTATTAATCCCATCAAAAAGTTCCTCATTCCCAAAATCTATCCAAATCCTTTGGCATGTTGGTGGGATGATAAACGAAACCTTGGACAAAAAAATTGAAACATTTCAACACTAAAAAATGTTTGTTACAAGAAATTAGACAAAGAAAATATGCAAAACTCCCAAGGATGATCCAAAACAACAGGGAAATTCTATGCACATCACAAATCCTTGCATAAAGTTGAAAAAAAACCTTAAAACTGAAAACAAAATGGAAATTGATTCTCAGTCCATGAAAGATTCGTTGATAGTGATTATTCTCCAAGAATGCCCTTTGAAACATGCTGGAACACTCATCCCTCTTTTAATCATGCAAAAAGATAGTTAAAAATGAGAAAATCACAGGTCGAATTGGCTGAAGCCTTTTCTTTTTCTGACAGCTGAGTTTTTCAGAAAACTGGTCAAACTCACTATTTTTTGTTGGTAATATCTCAGCCCCCCCCCAAACAAAATCTCAGAGTTTGGTTAGTAATCACCTAGTTTTCCAACACAATTCCTGATAGCTATGCTAGCAGTGAAATTCTACTTCAATTTTTCCTTGGGTAAAGCAGAATGATTTTCATAGTCTATTGAGAAGAGATACATACTAAATCTCGTTTCTATGACAAGTTGGTGCCAGTTTGTTCCAAAATAATTTTGTTGTTCTTTGTAGCATTATGACTAGTTTTTCTTCTATGATCTGTGTTCCAGTGTATAATATGAATGTGATTAACCAATTTGCATTTTTTGTTAAATTTGCACTAACCACAAGGGCATTGCTCTGTTAGTTTACATATGAAATTTAGCAGAAGACTGCATCTTTCATAATGTTTTACAGTCTTTCAAAATGTTTATCCTTACATGCAAAATAGTGGTGAGAACCTAGAGTACTGTATCTGGTGTGAGATCCCTCACCTTTATCTGTATATGCAAAGGACAAATACAAAGCCAAACAACCAAGCATTTGAGATGGATGCATATGATCAATGCTTTTTTGCTCAGTGCCAAGATAATGCAATTATATATAAAAACAATACTTTATTTCCTTTTTTGAGGTCGTCATAACATAACATCTAGTGTTATTGCAGTTTGATGATGACTTTACCTTTGGTTTCAGCTCATTGGAATGCCAAACCAAGCACTGGAATCAAGGTCACAAACTAGATTGTAGAGCAACTACAGATCCTGCTGTTGGAGACCCTAAAAATAATACCTGCAATTCGTCCAATGCATTTGGAACTTGTAAGAAAAATGATTGTTTGGCAAAAGCTTCTGACACTGGAGTACCATTGGCAGCCTCCAGTGGAGGTACTGATGGCATATTGTCAAAGCCTAAAAAGGTCAGTAGTAAGCTCTTGTATTTGGTTATCATGGAAATGCTTGCTTCATTATATTCGCTAGAAATTTCTGCTATTTTTCACTTTCACTAAATAAAAGGAATTTGCAAATAATGCCTGCTGTTTTATCCTGTGGATGTACCTATGATGGATCAGGTATTGTTTTCATATGAAACATTTGTGGAGCTTTTCAACTGGAACAAGCTAAGGCTTCCACCATGTGGGCTGATCAATTGTGGGAACAGGTAACTTGTACAATGTAAAAATATGCTAAATTTGGCAATTGTAATGCCTTTCTTATTCATCTTTATTTGGAATACGAATTGTGTTGCCTTTGATATCACTTTTTGTTTGCAATACCATCAGTTATGAAATTCTTAATGCTGTAAGATATGCCAATAATATATTTTAGATTTTCTATTTTAACTTCAATAAGTGGTTCTAATATAAGATCCTTTCTACTGGTCAATATGCACAGCTGCTTTGCAAATGTTGTGCTTCAGTGTCTCACATACACAAGGCCGCTTGTAGCTTACTTGCTAGAAGCAAACCATACACATACATGTGAGTTTTATTGTTCCGTTCTGCCTGCATATATTGGCAGTTGTCTTTTTAATTCTTGATTGGCATCAAGGTTTTCATTTTGGTTTAATTTATGTTCCTATTTGGTAGGTGTAAGGAATGATTGGTGTTTTTTATGTGAGCTTCAACATCATGTTCGGAGGGTTAGGCAAAGTGAAGAACCATTTTCACCATTAGGAATACTCTCCCGTATCCCCAAAATGAGTGGAAGTCTTGGATATGGAAGACAAGAAGATGCTCATGAGTTCATGAGGTAGTTTATGTGAAAATTTCTCAATTCCTTTTATTTTGACTTAAAAGGAATGGTGGTTTATTCTTGCAATCATTATCCTTTAGCTCTTTCAGGGGGTATAATGTATGAGTGCCTTTTGCATTTGACTGATTGTTTGAGCTTCTTGTAGGGTTGCAATTGATTCAATGCAATCTATCTGTCTTGATGAAGTTGGAGGAGAGAAGGCAGTACATCCTGATACTCGTGAGACCACACTTATCTATTATATTTTTGGGGGGCATCTTCAGTCCCAGGTAAGTTTTAACGTATCTAAATGTCTTATGACTCTCTCTATTTATTCTGTCTCTTTGCCAACTTGGGTGATTGTTCCTTTATATAAGGAAAATTTCATTCTTTTGCTTTCACAGGTGAAATGTACACGATGCCTCCGGGTTTCAAATCGATATGAGAATATGATGGATCTTAATGTTGAAATTCAAGGAGATGTGTCGTCTTTGGAGGATGCACTGGAGCAATTTACAGCACTTGAATGGCTGGATGGAGAAAACAGATATAAGTGTGATGGGTATGTGATGTTTTGTCATATAATTTCTCCACCCTCTTGAATTGCTTTGTTTAAAGTTGAGATTTCAAATGTTATGATAATTTTTTGGGGTTTGCATGCACTTGAAAATCCCCTTGGTTTTCATGGGCACACTTATATAATGTTAAGCATTGCCGAAATGCATTAACTCCACGTTCTCTGAGCAATTCGTTTTTGATAAATTATATATATATATATATATAGAAGGGGATTATTTAGGTATGTATGTATGTATGTACGAGTTATTGATAATGATCATGACAGTAGATGTTAGATTCGATGCATGTTGATGAACCTACAAATTGGAAGGGGTCCCTTCAAAGGGTTTTTTTTCTTTTGCGAGAGTGGCTGAAGTTCTATGCACACCCATGCTTGAAACTTTTGACTTATGTGTTACAAGGAACATGTTAGCATGCTACCTCCATTATTGTTTAGAATGTTGCTGGAATGATTGTGTTGATGGAACTTGGAGGTGTGGAAGCATTAGAGAAAAGAGATGCTCTTGGAATAGTCTGGAAATCACTGAATGGCCTGAATGTCGCTGAAGTGACACCCCTTCTTGACGGTGTGGCATTGCTTTCGATGGTGGTGGCCACCTCCATCATTACTTTTCGACATCGTGGGGTTTGAGAAGAGTTTTATTCTTTTCATGGTTCTCGATGCTTGGGGACTTGATTAAGCTTTGCTAGTGATTTGGGTACAATGACTTCAAGAATCTTTGAAAAAGAAAACAATAATCCTTGATTAAAAGCCTCTATGGATTGCACCCACTTAGTGTGATTGGTTGTTGAGTGATTAAGAGTGCAAGAATTTTAGTAGAAGAGCCCACTGTTAAATAAGGGGTTGCTCTAATAAGAGCATGCCATATTATCAAAGTCAAATCGATCAAGTTTCTAAAGTATGACAAAATTAAAGCTCAAAATCACCAACATCTAAAGATTTGTTGGGCACGCTTTTTTAGGGTTTTAAATACTAAGGGGTATTGGCGATGACCACAATGTTAAAGAAATTATTTTCTAAGAAGTGCATGGCACATCAACATAATGTGAAAGTACCCAACATTCCACCTGCATCTTAATCACTAAAACTTAGTGTTTATCTTCCTCATTTGAAATATTATTGAGTGTTTCCCCTTTATTTCGAGTCCCTTGGCTCACATCCTAACATTCACTCCCCACTAAGATATCTTGAGAAAATATCGCCACAACTTCCAAAAAGAAATCAGACTTGTGTATTGACAACACAAAACATTGGGTCTATGCAATTTGCACACTACATCAATTTTTATTGCCTACCTTGAAAACATCGACAATCAGAGAATGTGGAGTACAAGATTAGGATGAGCAGTTGGGATTCCTAAGGTCTTTCCTTCCAGAGAGCTAATTGTTTGGTGCATAAAGAAGTATGATTTGAAAACAAGGTAGTTCAGTGTAGCTCTAGGTATGTTTCTAGTTGATTTAAAATAATGAAGTTTCAATGCCCCTGTTGTGTCAATGATAATTATTTGTTGAAGAAGCTAAGGATTTTCCAACTATGAAGAATGGGATGCATGCACTTATTAGTTCATGGATGGTTGAGCCAAATTCTACAATGATGGAGGCCTATGCTTATGAAATTGAAATTCTTAGGTTCCCATATAGAGGGTTTGCATGGTTGGTGCGCTGATTGTGTAAGTAAGCCAACACCAGGACTTGTATAATTATAATGTTTGGGTAATTGACAAGCTTGCCATTAGATTTGTTTGGGATCAAATTATAAGCAATTCCATATGTAGATAATTTCAAGAGTTTGAGAAGATCATTTATTTTCATATGAGTTTGTACATGGCTTATGCATTATTGTAACACGTGGCCGCCTAGGAAAATGTACCATCCTCATGAAAATGATCCAGTTTAATTTTGGAACTTTCAGTTTTGGAGAAAATTTATGTTTGGGATATCTACGTTAATGACAAGTTCATATTAGAGTTTTTTTGTTTATTGGAAGCAATTTTCCTAGATAGAATGACAAATGTAAATAGGATCATGAGAAAGGCCTTCCTCCACGAAAGATACCAAAGATCCCATAAAAGCTGTAGCCATAGGAGGATGAAGGAAGAGAGGGGGCACTCCTTTAAGAATACAATGTTGGAGATATGTTAGAGGTACCCTTGGAGGAACCAAACCAAATGGGTTTGTTTATTTGTGAAATTGCAAGTGTTGGAGAGTTCCATGCTTTGGTAGTTAATTTTGAGGGCCCACAAAATACATCCATTGAAGAGCCATTTGTTAATGATTCGATACAAGGAGCATTAATATGGGATAAACTTGCCATTTTTAAAGGTTTAAACATGCCAAACAAATTTGAATAGGTTTTCTCTCTCTGATGTCATTCAAAATTTGATAAAGCATATTGCTCAAAAAATATAGAGATAATCGTGTTGCCATATTGATAAAAGATTGCACAAAGAGCAAATCCCACAATACATTGAAGAAAAGAACTTGAAATTCCTCAATTTTTAAATCTCGTAGACAATTTAACACTCTTCAAGATGTATTTCTTGAATTGATTTCATAGTCATATTGACTTGGGATTATGTGCAACCTTTCTCCTTGTGAAAATAAATTTGTGCTTGTTCCCAACCCTTGACTAATTCCACTACCTTGTAGCAACTTGATCCTCTTTCTAGATGTTTGCTCACTTTCTTGATTAGGTCGGCTGCAATAGCATTGACTTGACTCCACAACAACAACTTCATCTCAACAATATGCCTTGAGGCTCATGCTCTGCAATTCATATCATCTTGCATGTTGTTCCTATCTCGACAAAATACTCCTGCTTGGTTTGTTGATCGGGACAAACTCTTCACAATCCTTGTGATGAAATCTTCTCAATTTTTGTCAAGAGATAGACGTGCTCTTCTTGTTCCCCTTTCAATCTCAATGGATACTTTTGAATCTTTACTTGGGGCGGTGTTACGACAAATACATGGGCTAAATCCCATGTAGGCATATAAGGATGGGTGCATATATGGTCTTATCACATATCATGACGAACAACTTATCACAATGTGGGTGATGATTTATCAGTATGGATGGTGGCTTATCACATTGTATCCCAAAAGGCCCATGAGCACTTTTAATTTAGGATTAAGAAATCTCATGACATGGCATAAACTATCTCACTCTATAAAATTCATGTTCATAGATTCACTGATTCGTCATGGGTTTTGGTCTCCTCGACGACTCTAGTTTTTTTGTAGTTACACATCTTCACTATGGGCATGAGATGTGTTTTGACAAGAATGTTCCAGGTTTTGACCTAATTGGTCCCACTCCTTACGTAGTGATTCCTTGGTGGCAACTCTTCTAGTGTTATAGGCACATCTCTTAATGGCTTTCTGGTGCAAATCTAGGAGGTAACACAATGGATTATATGATAGAGCATGATGGACTATACTCTCTATACATGAGCCCAATCCATGGGTGGTAGACTAGGACCCCATGCCTGGACACCATAAATCATTGTAGGTTTGATGATTGTGTCAAAGATATGCATATTCGAAGGAATGTCTTGAAAGTGCATATGGAAACATTGCTGCTCAAGTACGAAGAAAGTTCCAATACCACTTGTTGAGTTCAGGTTGGGAAGCGGGTCATAGGCCAAATCTACACCTTGTGAATTAGACCCCCAATTAAGTGTAAGCTATAGTGATTTCCACCTCATCCCCTCTAAAGAAGAAGTAACAGTTGGATAAGAGCGTTCTTAGAAGTATTCAATATTGTAACCTTAGTTTTGCTAAGGTTATCACCGTCTACTATCACAAAATCTGGTAAGGGAAGGGAGAAAAAAGATTCCATTCTCCTACATTTATAGTCACCCATGATCATATGCCACTTAAAACAAGGAAGGGAGAGGGGGTGGAAAGAGATTGTCCCATGATTACTCTATGATTTATGGGTTGACTTCTCAGGTTCATTGAGCCCCACGATGTCTTACATGTTGCATCTTGCCTAAACTGACACTAAATTGATGGTGCTTATTGCATCGAGAGGGTGTTTCACTAGTTGGCACCACTTAGTTGTGCAAGCCACTAGTGCTCATCACATTGAGGGGATGTTTGACTAATTGGCACCACTTAGTTGTGCAAGCTGCTGGTGCCGTGGTCCAAGCTAGGTTACAACACATATATTCAATTATTCATTCCGATTCTAGGGTTTTCATCTAAATTCTTGTCCAATCATAATTAATACAGGATTGGCAAGCAATCTAGTAGCACAAACACTATTGCTTAGTCTCATCTCTAATAAATCCTAAAAACTAGACAAATAATGATGAAATAGTACTGAATGCAAGGTGAAAAGAGAAACTAAACAATGAATGAGAAAATATGCAAGGTGGGGGGTAGTTAAAAATATTATAGATATTATCAAATATAGTGGCCTGAACAAGGTAGGGAAATTATTGTAGAAGTGCACATAGAGAATGAGGGAATTGACTAAATTAAAAAAGCCAAAAATTGTAAAATGAGCAAAACTGTTTGAGAGAGAGTGGGAAAGGTTTCATAACCCTTTTCGTAAGTTGGAAAAGTAATTTTCCACTTAAAGAACCCCCCCTTGCTTAGCCAACAACTTAAAGTGGTGTTTCCTTGCTAATTGACATGTGGGAATTAAAATTTTAAGTGAAAAAAACCACCTAAACCCTAAATTCGCCCTCCTTGATGTTTAACTTAATGTTTGACCATAGGAAAAGGTGTTTTCCCCCTTTACACGTCACCCCTCAAACCCTAACTCACTACCAAAACCGTAAAAACGACTCTTCCTTGACTTTGTCTATTTCTCTTGGATGCGTGACACTTGTAACTCATCCAAGAGAGGTCTCTCTCCTCTCCCAAGTATAAAAGAATGCTCACCCCTCCCTCATTTCAAATCTATTCTCAGTGTACTGTTTGTTACTATGCCCAAATCTCTCCCACTCTTCTCTCTCTCCCATCATGCTCTCTTTCATTTCTCAAGCTTGTAGCAAGTATTTGCTCAAGTTTGCTTCTAATAAAAGATCTTTGGAGGAAATCTTTGGCATTGGGAGTCTTCTTGGTGCTTGGCTTTGGATCTATATTGGAGGTGACTGGTGTTATTGCTTTCTTTGAGTTTTTAGCTTCTAGATCTAGAGTAGTACTTTGCTTGGATAGATCTATAGTATTATTGCTCTAGATCTTAGTGTAGTAGTTTCCTTTTTTAAGCAAAGTTTTTTGTTAAATATTTTGGGATCTACTCACCTCCTTCTTTGTTTGTAGCTTGAGCTCTATTGTTTGTAGGTCACTAAGGGTTGAGGAAGGATAAATTTCAGATCTGGAAATTTATCCCTTCACCCACTTGAAACCCTCTAAATTTTTTGTTCTTTTCATTCATATTTCTATAGTATTTTTGGGTATATTTCTGCAATAGAATGGATTATTTTATCATCAATTATATGCTGTTTTTATTGTCTAAAATTTCTGGTTTCTTCTAATAGAAATTTTCCAAAGTTTATTAGTTGTTTTGCAGCTTTTCCAACAAGTTTTACTTGCAGTTTTTCTGTAGATCTGAACCAGTTATGGGGAGGTGCTACCCATTTAGGGCCACAAATCATCAATAAACAACCTCCCAAGCAAGGGTATTGAATACCCTCTTCTTCTTCTACTTTTTCACATTGTAAGCAAGTCCAAAGAGAGTCTCTTGGGCTTGAATTTCTCAAGGTCTCTAAAATTTTTGCAATTTTTTATTTCTTTTGCCTACAACTAGCAAAGAGGCTTGGCTTTGCCACCCATGTTAAATCGTAAGGCTAGGTTTTAGATGCAATTTTTTGTTTTAAGCTTTTATTTTGTTGCCCCACTTGTTCTTAAGGCAAGGTTGTGTGGCTAGGTTTTCTTTCTATCATTTCAAATTAAGTTATCTTATTTTCATTCACCCACTTTGGCACAAAACCGGTAGGCTTGTCCTCCATTTTGTGCCTTTGTTGAGGTTGCAAATAGAGTAGTTGTTTTTCAAGTTATTTATTTTCTTTTCTTGTTTGCCTACACCCTGCAAAGAGGATTGGCCTAGCCACCCATGCAGTATCACATGCTAGATGGTTTATGGTTTATGCTTTTAGTTTCATTTATTTTCCTTTCTAGTTCATTGTGTATTTCTCAATAGTTAGAAGCATTTCCTTTTATTTCATTCTTGTATAAGCTCTTGGAATCATTTTTCATTTCTTGTACATCTTCTTTAAGTTGGATCTACAAGCACTTGTTATTTTATCTATTTTTAAGCTCTATCTCCTTAAGCTTTCAACACAAGTAATCTTAATTGCTAAATCAATCAACTTGTAGCTATAGGAGGATCAATTAATCTAGTAATTAGAGCACCCATTACTGATACAACTTTCGCCACCAAAAAGGAGGCTTGTGGAGGCTACTTGGGGTCCTAGATCATGGATGATCTAATGGCACTAGGTGTCCCCCTTGTTGAGTGCCCAAGTTTTCTGAGTTGACCTGTGGAGCTAGGGCAAGGCCTTGTTTGCCTTGCTTATTGACCCAACAATCATTTTGGCCAAAGCAGTAGGTGTATTGGGGAAGTCACCTAGTCTAGGCTTGCAACTTCACCTCACATAATTCAACCTTAAAATTTACTCACACAACCTATGCTTCAAGTTCATGATTTAATCTAAGTTGTGTATGGGCTTTACTTTCATGCAATTTTACTTCAAGCTTTATCTTTCAAGCATTTACATTTCAGTTGAGTACCTTATGGTTGATTGGTGTATCTAAAGTTTACGCATCCTTGAAGTTGCGCATTAGTGCCATTGGTGGCTTTCTTTTCAAATTTGGATTCCTTTGAAGCTGTGCTCTAGTGCTTAAGCTGCCCTACTTGAAGTTGCACACCTCTACTTTGGGGCCTTCAAGCTTGGGTTGTAAGTTGTGTCTTTGTTGTAAATGCATTTTTCATCTATCTTTCTTTACATTTGCAAGTGCATCTTTCCTTTCTTTTGTACATATGTAAGTAATTGTATCTTTGTATATTGTTGAATCATTTAGCCATTCTTTATTTGTTGATAATTGTTGTAATTCTTTTGTATCTCATTTAATTTGTAAAGTTATTCTTTCATTTGTACTTATCTCTTTTGTTGTAATTTAATTGACCCCATTGCCCAACCATAGGCACTAGTCATAGTTGACTTAGGGAAAGGGCTGATTTTCATTAAAGGTTTGCATTGCATTGCTGCCTCTCATATAGGCTAGATCCCCCTTACCTTTAATAAACTAAAATTAACTCCTAGAATTCATCTAATAATTCACATAGTAATCAGGGTCTACCCCCCTTGGCTTCCCTAGGAGTAAACCTAGACAGAAGAAATCCAAATCGAGGTGACAGTGGGTTTGGATTTAGGCATTGTGCCTCCAAGGATACACTAAGTGGATCGAGACTTTTCCACGTTTGCAAGTGTGTATAAGGACGGTAACAAAGCCCACAAAGCCCATCATCAAACCCATAAAGCCCCAGCTTCATTCCAAGGGCGTTTTCATTGAAAAAAAAGTGCAATGAGGTGCCAACGAAGATTCTCACATGCACGACACCAAGGCCATGTGAGAATACCTGCCCAAAGTTACAAAACATTTTGAATGGGCCATGTGAGAATACCTGCCCCAAGTTTTGCTTAAAAAAGACCATTATCAATGTTGAGGCCGTTAGCGTTCTTAACTATTTCGATAGCCTCGATGGTCCTCCTTTTGGACCAATTATCTATCTTGTCCATAAAATGATCTTCTTCAATTTTAATTGATTGCTTTGTTTTATGCAAATGTTTAGCCATCACAAATCTTCTTGTTCTGTTATGAATGATGTTAGCAATGTGCTCTTTGGTTATGGTATTAATGGATTTCCATGTTTCTCCTATGTAGGTTTTCCCACATGTGCAAGGGATTTGCTAAACTCCCTTGTAGGAACCTGGGTTGATTGGATCTATGATTGAACTCAGAAGTTGGAAATAATAAACATTGCATTAATAAAATTTGGTGCATCAAACAATTACAAATTGACTTTATCAATCTCCACCACTTGCATTCTCATATAGTTATAGTTAGTCAATATACTATATTGTTAAAAATGTGGATCAAAGGTTTATTGAGGGATTTAAAAAATTGCACACCCAATCACTTCTTTGAAAAATAAAGGAATAAAGTTTGAATAGTCCCAGGAATGTGAAAAAAGATTTTAGCTATGGAAAAGCATCTCACAAGTGCCTCAATTATGAAAATTGTAGATCTATATAGAGATTTTGTTGTGTGCACATATGCATTCATTAAAGGACTTAATGGAGTTCTCTTGCAAAGATAATTATCTAATATGCTATGAGTCAAGGAAATTGAAAGAACATTAGAAAAACTATGCTACTCATGACTTGGAACTTGTTGCAATAGTACAAGTTTTGAAAATGTGGAGGCACTACTTAAAGGGCAAGAGATTTGAGTGTAGCATTGATCATATGGCTTGAAGTAATTAACGAAATTTAAATGCTAGGTAAGCTATATGATTGTAATTTCTTTGTGAGTTTGATTTTGAGATCAAGCACATAAAAGGAAAAGAAATCGAAGTTGTAGATGCACACAATAGAAAGATGTATGTAACAACTATTAGATACAAATTAGATTTGAAGAGAGAGTTATTTACTCTCTTGCTTATATCCAAGTGAAGGATGGATTGCAACGAGAGAAATTAGACTTGGGTACTAATCTAAATTTTAGTACTACCTACCATCCATAGATAGATGGGCATACTGAAAGAGTGAATCAAGTGATTGAAGGCATGCATCAGAGGTATGTGATGGATAAACCATCTAAGTGGGAAGATTATTTACATTTGTTGGAGTTTGCATATAACAATAGGCATCATGCATCATTAAAATGAGTTTGTTTGAGGTTTTATATGGCAGAAGATGCATTATTCAAGAGAGTTAGGATAATCCAATAAACATAATTGTGTTTGGGCCATAAATATTGAGGAAATGGAGCAAGAAATTGCTAGAATCAGGAAAAATTTGAAGGTTGTCCAAGGTAGACAAAAAAACTATGTAGATAAGAATAGAGTGCATAGAGAATTTAATGTTGGGGGATCATGTCTTCATCAGAGTGAAGCCAAGGACGAGTTCCTTGAAGCTTGGAAGTTGTGCTAAGTTGACACCTAGATATTGCAAGGATTTTGAAGCCCTTGATAGGAAAGGGCCAGTTGCATATAGACTTGCATTGCTTGTGAACATTAGAGCTTGCAATGTTTTCCATGTTTCTTTGCTCAAGAAGCACATGCATGATCCTAACCACATGATTGATTAGGTTGTGATCGAGGTGGAACAAAGGAGAGTTCCAAACAACGCCTCGCCACATTCTCGACAAGAAAGTAACATTGCTTCGAAATTGAGCCATTGGACGGGTAAAGGTGCAATAGAAGAACTTTGGTCCCAACGAGGCTACTTGGAGGCTAGATGATGCCATCAAGGAGGTGTTGAATTTTAATGAAGATTTGTACCTTGGACAAGTGGTTCCTATGGGTTTTTAATCTTTTACCTAGGAATGTGGTCCACAACTTAAAAGTGGGTCTTTTTCATAAAGTCACTTTATAAGTGGTAAAGTGAACTTTAAATTAGAAAGTGAAAAGTGACTTAGGAACTTAA
>JASDQU010685717.1:38324-66193 GCA_032191745.1 Picea mariana | reverse complement strand
ATACGATGATATTGCATGCATGCGCTAGTTTTCAGTGGGTGCAATGTGCTTTTTAATTTTTTAGCCAATTTTGCATAGTTTTGGCTCTTTTGCTGTGCTATGGAACTAATCCTTCTGCCATGAATGACTATTTTTCTGTGCTGATGATGTTGAGTTCTTATCGTCCTGTGCGGACGAAATTTCAGTGATAACAACGTGCATGGGCCCGGATCCCCTCTGAAAAGAGGAAGGCACTTGATCCACAGAGCATTGATTACATTTTTGTTGGATACCCCGATGATGTGAAGGGATATTGGCTTATTGATCTTTCCTCGGACCGACTCATCATTGAGCGTAGTGTCCAATTTGAGGAAAGTGTCTCGTATGTACCTCAACAGCCGCATGTAGACACCTTCACTCTTCCAACTGTCCGAGATGATGAGCATGCACATGCTGACTCTTCTTCAAATGAGAGTTATGATTCAGAGGACTCATATAATTCAGATTCAGAGTCAGTACAGTCAKATGCAGATTCAAAGCATCCAGATGCAGTTGCAGAGCCAGAGCAGAGGCCGAAGTGGGCACAGACTACTCTTCAGGATGCAAGGGATCTCATTGGTGATCCAGCCGATACTAGGAGGACTCAATCTGATTTTGAGGAGCCTCATGTTGCACTCACTGCCACTGAACCATTGCCCTTCGGAATCTTTTATTGGTTCAGTCTTCAGATCCACGGTCTTATGGTGAGGCTACTGAAAATCCCTTTTGGGAATCCGCCATGCAGGAGGAGTACAAATCCCTCCTCGAGAACCAGACTTGAGATCTGGTTCCCCTTCTTTCTAGGAGGAAACTTGTTAGATGCAAATGGGTCTACAGGACCAAGAGTGCAGCAGATGGACAGATCAGCATATATAAAGCTAGGCTTGTCGCCAAAGGATTTCAGCAGGTGCATGGTATTGACTATGATGATACCTTCGCTCCAGTAGCGAAGATGGATTCCATACGATTGAAAATTGCTATTGTGGCAACCAAGGGATGGTAAATTCATCAGATGGACTTGAAGAATGCATTTTTTCACAGTGATCTCTATGAGGAGATCTATATGGAGCAACCCTAGGGATTTATGTCAGACTCATCTCTGGTCTGTCGACTGAAGAAGTCACTTTATGGCCTCAAGCAGGCTCCGAGGGCATGGTATGCCAAGATGGATTCCTACCTGTTGTCACAGAACTTTGTACAATTTAAATTAGACCCGAATGTCTACATGCTCAAGACGACTGATTCACTTCTACTTTTAGTTTTGTGTGTCGATGATTTGTTGATCACCGGGTGCTCAACTTTAGCGATTTCTGTAGTCAAGAGGATTCTACATGACAGGTTTTTGATGATGGACATGGGTCCTCTACACTTCTTCCTTGGACTCGAAATCAGTCGGATGCATCAGGCATCAAACTGTCTCAAGCCAAGTATGCATGAGATCTCCTTGAAAGATTTCACATGACAGATTGCAAGTCTTCTCTTACTCCTTTCCTATCAGGATTCAAACTTGAGGATGGCGGGGAGACTCCACTGGTTGACAGCACACTGTACAAACAACTAGTGGGGAGCTTGTTGTATCTCACACACTCTAGACCAGACCTCTCATATGCAGTTGATGCAGTTTCCAGGTTCATGCAGGAGCTGCATGAGCTACATTGGAAAGCTGAAAAGTGTATCCTTCTATACGTACAAGGCACCATCACCTTTGGGATTCATTATGCAGTAGAATCTACATTAGATCTCATCGGGTTTAATTATTTCGACTGGGCTGGCGATAACACTGATCGCAAGTCCACATCTAGTTACTCACTCAGTCCTGGTTTCGGGCCTATCTATTGGTCGAGCAAGAAGCAATATGCCATTTCTATTTCTTCCACTGAGGCAGAGTATAGAGGGGTAGTCAACATAACCATTCAGGCTATGTGGCTACAACATTTTCTCACTGATTTGGGCATTCAGTTTCATCGGTCGATCGTCATCTGGTGTGACAACCAAAGCACTCTGAAGTTCTACAGAGATCCAGTTCAGAGGCAGCGGATAAAGCACATTGAGATCCACATGCACTACATCTGGGACTTAGTACACAAGGGGATCATCAACTTACAGTTATGTCCTTCAACAGAACAAACGGTAGACATATTCACCAATACCTTCACTGAGCAGAAGTTCCATTCTCTACGAAGTCGCCTTGGAGTGAAGGACACAGTTGCCTAGCAACTGTAGTTCTTATTTTTACATACATTGTACCTAGAGTTGGGGGGGGGTGTTCCCATGAGGTTTTCGCTCTTTCCTCACTTTATTTTCAGTGTATCTTTTGTATTCGGTACCTAACATGGCCTCGTTGCCAGGACTCATTCTTTATTTTCACCATAGTGATGTTCAAGGGGGTGTTGGAGATACTTCACACACACCTAGGATTTATTTTTCCTAAGGTTTTTTCATTGTTTAGTAAGCATAATTAGTCATTATCCAGTATCCTATATTTTAGGGGAGAACATTCCACCTGGAGAATATTCTCTTTCAGTTGACACTTCAGTTTGACTAGTTGAGCTGAGTTTAGATGTTGCATTAGTTTTGTCACCATGCAACATTGGGATCATCACCATGTTAATTCGACCTTGCCTTGGTATCATCACCAGACTGGCACATTAGCCTTGATTCCCTGAGTTAACTCCTCACTACTCTATGTTCAGTCAGTTAACTGAAGACTAGTTGACTAGTTAACTCAACTAGGTGGTAGTTCACTCCCATAACTACCTGAGAGACTAGACTAGGTGGAAATTCACTCCCGTAATTGTTGGTGTGTGTCTAGATCACTCTATACAACCACTATGGTGCATTGATTCTCCTCCAGTGCACACTCACTGAGTTATACAGAGTATATCATGTGTAAATTATTCATTATTCACTACGGTTAATGAGAATTCTTTCATTCTTTTCTCTCCTTCTTCTTATTTCTCAAATTCTCTCTGCAAATGTGTGTATCATTGTTTAGCTAGATCTATTTTGTTTAGGTTCAACACATTTACACATACCAATAGCAAGGTGGAGTCGATAAACAAGGTTTTGGAATGAATTTTGACAAAGACGGTCTAGCTACACAAGAAGGATTGGGAAGATAGACTTCTCAAAGCCTTGTCGGATTACAAGATGACATGGAGGAGTACTATTAGTTTTTCCCCATATCAGTAAGTGTATGGGAAATAGGTTCTTATTACCAAATAATTTCATATCAAAACATTTTGAATGGCAACGGAATTGGGGATGGACCTGATCAAGGCATAGAAGGAAATAATTTTTCAACTCAATGAGTTAAACAAAATGTGTCAGGAAGCTTTCCAACACACTGATCTCATCCAAAAAAAAAGGCAAAAGTGGCACGATAGACTCATTAAGAAGAAAGAGTTCAAGGTAGGTGACATAACACTATTGTTCAACTCTAGATTCAAGGACTTCAAGGGAAATTTTAATAATCGTTGTCCTGGCCCCTATGATATTGAAGCTATATTTGACAATGGATCTGTTAAGATTCAAACTATATATGATGAGAAGGTCTCCTTCTTGGTTAATGGGCACATACCCATGCTGTATCAAAAGACCAAATCTAAGGGGAGTTTTTCAATATGAATTGTAGATGGTAGGTGAGGGGATTTCCCCACAACCTTCCTCTTCTTAGTTCTACCATTATCAATATACAAAAATAAATAATTAAAAAAAAAATAAAGAGAAAATAATGTTTAGTTGCGAAAACCAAGAATTCTAGCGTAGCTGGGCTAAAAACTTACTTGAAAACAAGGCTTATGACTAGCAAGGTTCCCAAATAAAATTGTGTCTTGTGATGGTTCATTTTTTTAAATTCTTCAATCATTCTATGGTTCTTGTGTTGGATGATGGGGAATTCATTAAGGCCCTCCTTCCAACAATCTCAGGCCATCGATTTCAACTCCTTATATGGGCTCTGAGGTCAGAGATTATGAAAATTTATTGGGATTTGTATGCCTTAATGAAACATTCTCTCACTAGCAGTAGTGGGGATGCCACAATTCCCCATGACTTCCAGATTTTGAAAGCTAATCGACTTCAACACATCCACGCATACTTGATAGGATGCATTGAAGTACTTTGATGCTCATTGACTTTATTGGTGAGCAATCTCGCATTGGTTAACGACATCCATTAATGGTAGGTAATCCAAAAATTCCCTTCCATTTTCAACTTCAAGAAATTTATTCAAATGGAAAGGAATGTACAGAAGTGGGTAAGGATGAAGATTTTGTAGTAGTTCAACCAAAGCAAGCATGCAACATCCAGTCTTCAAAATTTTGTAGCATTGTTCCTATTCTTGTTCATGTTCATGTTACTGATCTTGTTCTTGATCCAATAGCATTTTTATTGCCAGTGTTATTTGTACACAATGGTTCTAATTCTTACATCTGCTATATCATTTCTAGCAATTGATGAAGAACATAGGATCTCCATTCTAGCATAGGAATGACTGAAACCATGAGTACACCATGAATTACTACCAACATTATATGCATATCTACATTTTTCAGTGTCCATGATATAGAGTATGCTTCCATAATCCAATCCAGAACAAACTCCTTGCACCAAAATTATTAACTTAGAACTTTCATAAAGGTATGGTTCAACAGAGATAATTCAATCAAATGGTAAGGTAATTCTAGGTAATCAAGGCTTGGGTAGGTTATTAAAGGTTTATTTTTTTCATTAAATTTGGAAATTTTTAATACTATGGAAACCTTTGGATCTAATTGCACCAAGTATGAACCTATCACCCTGAACTGTCGCACATGCATCGAATTGACCGCCTAGATTTGGAATCATTGCATAATCCTCCACCATCGGATGCATCAATCGTCATCATTTCAAAACCTGCTACACTAATCATTACTCTATGTGAACGATTATTATATCATGACGATTAAATTGTCATGATCATGATTTCCCATCAATTCTCGTTTTGACCTCATCATCATTGTATTATGAATCCCCTTCTTCCTATAGACTGGACCAGATATCGTCGAACATACCCTGCATCTTCTTGATGTGAGAGAAGATGAAGAGCACACTCAAGATTGAACCAGATGGGGCTAAGCTACTGGAATCCTACCCAAAATGAAGGAAGATAATAGAGAAAGTCAACTAGCTACCTTTCTTCTTGAAGTACAACGAGCATAACTCAAAAGTTACCAGGGAATTTGCATTATGGTTTGATGGAAGCAAGGAAGACATTGGGGATTTGGAGCTCCTACTCTCATAAGACTCTATTGCATAGGAAACATAGCTCCCTCAAAATGACGAACGTTGATTCAAGAGAAAACATATAGAAAAATTGATTTGGGCTATGTTCCTAAAGCTAACTAGCATGGACACATAGTGGTCTAAGGGAACAACGTGATGACTATTGAAAAGGAGACATTGAAACTTATTGATCATATTGCAGAGGTATATTACATGTAAGGGTCATTTTAACCTCACGTTCCTTTACCATATCAGTCTCTTATTGCATTTCAGGTGACAAAGGATTAACTTGCCCTACCTTTTATGTAATTCGTCGACCAAGATGGCGACCAAAAAACAAAGGAAAGTCTACACTGGAATGATGGATCTAAATATGACTCATCACGGTCTTGTGAGATTATTAGTTTTGGAGGAGCTCAGAAAGAAAAATGACACTTGGGAGGATTTCATAGCCCGGAATCAGTTTGGGGAAGTTCAAAAAGAAGAGACGGAACCTAAGCCTGAGGAAGCAGGGACATAATGTGAAGAGATTGAAGAGAATCTTGAAGGGAAAGAAAAAAAGTACGTGGAGGCCAAAAAATAATGTGAAGAAGTCGAGGAACCTGAGGAAGCAAAAAGGGAATTGGTTACGAACAAATCTGACCTTGAGTTCAAGGAAGAGGATGAAGACTTCTAGGTTATCTCGAGCCTAAAGAATCCTAAAGCACGGAGAAATAGAGGAGATTCAGTGACACCTACTCCACCAAGGATGACAAGGAGTTGGGCCTCCACACTCATTGGAGAATTAAGTCCACCTCGGAGATCAACATAGAAAGAGGTAATACTCGAGACTCCTCCCAAGAGAAAGTGTTCAAAGACTCTGGATGAAATGGTAATTGTGCATGAGCATTTTGTAGAGCATAATGAATTGCAGGGTGACCCCAAAATCACAAAAATTGTTGAAGAGATCCAATCAGGTAGTTTTCCCACAAATGAAATCCTAGGAGAAAATTCAGTGGATGAATTAATTGATGTTGACAACTCAACATGCAACGACAAGAGAATTGGTAGATTAAAGAGAAAAATCATGGATATGAAAGTTTTAGATGAGTAATTAAAAACAAAAATATATTGTTGAAATATTCTAGTGTCGTATTCCAAGAAGAAATTTCCCATTTGAAAAAGGAAAGAAAGAGTTCGCTAAGGAAATCTCAACGATGGTACATGCAGGCCAAGAAGCTTCACCTACAGAATCAAAGGCTCAAAGCTAGACTTGAAGGATTGCATCTAGGGACCTATGAACTCAATGTATCTACTCATGTGGTCGTCCAAGCATAACACATGACTCATAAAGTATCATGAATTTTGGAAATTATCTTTGAAGGGTGAGTAAAAGTCCAGTTTTGCATAAGGACATGCAACTCCTCAGGCATGGGGGAGATGTAGGGTCCTTTTTTTGATGTGTTTTGGTACAGTCTACATGTACTTATATTACTATTTACCTTTCCATTTTCCATCCTATTATTATATAATGACATATATTTTACCATATAGCCCTCAAAATGCATTTTTGGTTCAAAAGTAATTATCTTAGCCTAAGTATTTCATTTTTCCTTGTTTGATGAATGAAATATGTTAATTACTCGACCTAATGACATTACTAGAACATTCCTATAGTTTGTTGAACAATTTTTTTAGTTACCTCGATGGTTGAGATATTTTCCACCCATTCCAACCGATTTAGAGATATGGGTTCTAGAGAGAATCGAGTACACGTGGACATCCACTATCCAATTCAGCCAACACTACAACAACATAGGCGCTATGTATGGTCTACGTTCTAACTGATTCTTGTAATGTGCATGAATTCTTTGTGATTACATGCCTTCGGTTGTAACACCCTGTTTCCCCCAGTTTGTAATTATAATTATATTGGCCATGGAACTATGGAAAACTCAAAGGTGTGAATGTTTGATTTGATGGACCTTTGTATTAAAGGTCGATGAATGTAAATTATGTTATTTTAATAGAAAATGATTACATGTTGCATGACTGTTGGAAAGGGGACGTGCTAAGAAGAGACCACGAATGCTATGAAAAGGTGGTGGAGGGGACCTGGAATGGTTGTGTTAACCTCCACCAAACTAGTACCTTTGTTGGATTGAATTGCTCAGGATCATAACAACCCTCTAACCTAGGAATGAAATTCAGTCAAGCTGGTAGGTGGGAAGACCTCCTCAAGAGTTAATGAGGGGATGGGGCAGATCGCCCATCCGTAAGGTTCTAGACCTGACCAAGGACTGGAAATTCGAGCCACACACAATCTTTCTTAGGAAGGCAAATAAGGAAGCATGGTGGGTGTAGAGGGAGACATGCGAAGTGTGCATAGATGAGATTTGAAGCTCTCGGGTTCAAGGAAGGACTAAGAACAAGGGAACTGAGTTCTGATCCCAAAAATAGAGATCGATCCGGGAGAATGAGAGTAACCTTCGTCCCCATCTATTTATGAGTCAGGAGAAGGAGAGTAACCTTCATTCCCATCTATTTATGTGTTGGGAGAAGGAGATAAACCTTCGTCCCAGACTTCTGTTGAGATGGAAGAAAGAGATTGAATCTCAAAGCATTGTGGTCTAAGCTCGGGGGTGGCTAGTGATAAATCCATTGGGAGTGACTGAGCCTATAGTTGGGTGGAAACGAGCACCCCTTTCAGCATTCGCATCATGCCTTATAGTTCTGATAAGTGTTTTCATGCTTGTGATTTGAATTGGAAATAATGGTTGCATGTGTGTATTTATATGTCTATAAATGGTTTCTGTATTAAATGCTTAAGTTATGAGTATACATTCATTCCATTGAGAACATGTACTTCAGTTTGATTTTCCATATGCTCTTGTTCAATCCTTAGAGGTGCTTTCTCCAGAGAGTTACATTACTATTCGAGAGTTGGAGCATGCCTCTTGACATAGCTACCATTTGGTAACCTCACAAGTCCACCTTGCTTTGGCTCAAAGCTTAAAGCTCTGTGAGTTAGAAAGGATTTCCCTTCAGAGCGGTAGTCTAGGAGACTTTGAACTCGTGCCTAAGTCCCTAAGAAAAAACCCGACTAAGGGAAGGGATTACAACCCAAGAGTCATCTGAAGATCCATGTGACCTGGGTCTAGGAACCTTGCACAAAAAGGAGTTAGCTCATGAAGGTTCTGAAACCTTGGAGCTCGAAGCTCAGAGATGTCAAGTTGTACGATAGTCAAGTTACCCAAACCACCGATGACTTAAGAATCTGACAGCGGGGAAGCATTGTGGATCGTGAAGGTGAAATTAGCGAACATGTTAGTTCATGGCCCGCAATCAACCCACGTCGTCGATCTGGTCGGGAATGGGAGATCAACGACTAGAACTAGGCTAGATTCAAGTGAGTACTTCCTAGATTGCAGAGGTTGAACACCGTAATCACTGCAAACCGTCGATCTATGAACGAAGATCGAGGGTGGGGAATCATTAAAGAGCGTGAAGGTGAAAGTAGCGAACACGCTAGTTCGCAACCCACAATTCACCAACGTCATTGATCTCGTCGATCTGGAAGATCGATGACTCTGGTTCGACCAAGTTGGGCGAGTACTTTCCAGATTGCGGAGGGTGAGCTCTCTGATAAAGAGCATGCACGTTGGGGCCCCGCAGTTACTGTGAATCGTCGATCGACAGACACCTCGGTATTGGTCGGATCACGACCGCCAGACCTTGAATAGTTACAAGAGGGATGGTTGTGAGCCCTTAGGAAATCCTTAGAGTATCAGAGTCCTTCGATATCGTCGGTCTGAGAGAATCAAAATATCAGAAGAGATAACGTTTTCAAGAACAAAGGCGAGACCCAAGATAACTCGACTCGCAGGAGGAATGAGGGTTGAGACCTTTGAACATCCAAAAAACTCTTCCAAGTCGAAAGAATTCAAAAGCTCAGGAGGAGGAGCGACAACAGCCGTCAGATCGATTGTGGAGAGAAGCCTGGACCATCAGATTAGCATCCAAGGAAGTAGAGGAGAAGCATTGGGAAGGAACAGATCCTAACCGTTGGATCTACGTGCAAAGGGATGATAGTCGTCCGATCTAAGGTAAAGTGCACGAGTTTTATTCTTTGTGTACACAGGAGGATCAACTAGCCAAAGTCTCTAAGTCCCAAAGTGAATTGGGACTGTTCATTGCCAAGAGGGACAGGTGGCGCAAGATCCAAAATTCCTGAGCGAGAGTTTGGGGTCAAGGAGATAGTGAAATCGTCAAAGACTCAAAGTAGGTCCTGGTCGTTGATTAACAGGAGGGGTATGTGTCAATATATTAGTAACTCCAGAGAAATCACTTTGAGAGTTTCAGTTGAGAGTTGAAACTCCTAAAGTCTAGAGAGTCAGAGAGCTAAAATGAATCTCAATCATCAGATTCGGAGTACAAGTAGCGTGAATATGTGGACTTCGGGTAAAGACCTGAAGTAATTCTCAATCGTCCGATTCAAGGGGGACACACAACAGAAATCTGCATACTTCAAGGGAAAGTGAAGTTTGATAATTGAAAGGTCTAAACCCTAAAGACCCGAAGAGAATTTGGATCGTCAGATCCAGAGGGCACATGGCGACAGATCATGAACTCCGGGTGAAAACACTCTGGGAGAACATGAAGGAGAAGAGTTTGAAATCTCTGAAGCCCGAACCACCGAAGCAGATGAGAGCCGTCGATTTGAGGTGGATGCGTGGTGCCCAATCCAAAACTCCAGGTATGAAATACTCCGGAGGAAAGAACAGGGTGAAACTGCTGAAGTCCCTAAGTAGAATCTCAATCGTTGATCGAGAAGGGAGTTGAGGGTCGTTGATCTAGTCTTGGTTGAAGAATGCCAAAGTCCCGAAGAGGACCAGGACCATTGATCTGGAGAGGATGTGTGGAAAACGATCTTCCACTCTGGGAGAAATCACTCTGGAAGAAAGAGAAGGTAATAAACAAAGAACTCCCTGAGGACGAAGAGCTGGAGTTCATCTGAACCGTTTGTTTGTGAGGGATAGGTGTCCGTAGATATTCCACTACAGGAGATAGCCACTGCAGAGAAAGCAAGGTTTGAGAGTTGAAAACTCCGAACATCGAAGTCCCAAAAAAAATCATGTTTGTTGATTTAAAAAGGGGGAAGATATGAGTCGTTAGTTCAGAAGTATCGTCAAGATTGTGAGATCAAAGGTCACATTGAATTGCAGAGATAGAAAGTGCTCGGACTTTAAAGGTTAGGGTCGGGCCGCAATCAGAAACATGGTATTAAGAAAGAGACACATTGTGGCTTGTGGTGAATTGCAGTGAGAAAAGAAGTTGGACTCAAACCACCTTTGTCTGTGCCTGCAATCACGTGATTGGTGCTCGGTTATAACCCGTGGTCTTATACGATGGTCGTGAAAGAAAAAGGGGGCTAGTTCCCAGACCTTCGAAATTAGAGATCGAGGAGAGTGGATTTGTTTCTGAAAGGAGAACAAAATTTTTACGCCCCACCGTGGGTATGTTACAAATTGGTATCAGAGCATGGTTACAACACTTGGCCTGCTTGGGCTCATGGACGTGTCGCTCAAAAAAAAAAAAACATAAGTAGATTACTTTTAAGAGTGACCCCCTAGCTTGCCTCCTTAAAGAGTCTGGTTAAAAAAATTATTGAGGAAAAAAATGAAACGTTCTATTATGTGTGTGCATTTAAGGAATTTGAATCATGTATCATTCATAAACTGTTAGCAAACAATAAATGTTTTTTTCAACACTCGAGCAATCAGTAAACCACAGGAAAACTTCAAGACTAAAGGATGGTGACATGTCATGAAGTGGGGGATGGCTCCCATAATAGAGACGAAGAATCTGACAAAAGGAGGGTGGTGGAAACCCCTCTGGATCTGGGTGAAATTGTAAGAAGCCTCAAGGCCGAATTATAGAGTTGCAAGGCTGACAACAAGAGACTGATAAAGGAGAAAGAAAAAAAAACATAAATTAACATAGTCTTTCTACAGAGATTATCCGACATACAGAGGAAACTGCAGCATGAACCCGCAACCAATCATATGGACCGATGACATGAGAAAAGAAGTCAAAGTCCACCTGATATCTGAAAACATGACCACACTAGGAGAAGTACCTCGAAGAAGGCCCAATCTGGAGGCAGGGGACACTCATCGGCAGAGTCCTCTGGAAAGAAAGCTGCGAACTCCGAAGGATCTTCTAGTAGCAGAGCGAGCTCACATTCTCAAAGGGAAGAAAGGAAATGGAAGCGTTCCAAAAATCACGATCTTGAAGAGTTCAAGAAAGCCAAACCACCCTATTTCGATGGACAGATTAAGAAGGGAGAAGAGGCTGAAGCTTGGCTACTTGGTTTAAATAATTACTCCAGATTCCATGATTACTCTGAAAACTTGAAGGCTCGAATAACCGTCTTCAACCTGAATGGAAAGGCTTCCATTTGGTGGGAAGACCTTAGGAATGTGAAAGGATTCCATGAGAAGGACTTGTCATGGAAGAAGTTCGAGAAATACTTCAGAAAGCAATATCTGTTAGAGAAATACATGGATGGGAAGACTAAGGGGTTCTATGAACTCAAGCTGGGGCATCTCACCATAGATGAATATGTCAATAAATTCCTTGAGCTATTGAGGTATGTACCCTACATAAAGGATGAGAAGGAAAAAATGCAGTGATTTATTAGTGGATTACCTCAGACCTATCGGGATAGGATTGAGTTTAACGAACCAAAGACCTTAGAAGAAACCATTCGGAAGGCGAGATATTGTTATGAACAGTTTGGGAATAAGACAGGACCTCATGAAGACTAGAAGAGGAAGAGTAGTTTGGGATTCAAGAAGAAGGGATTTAAATCCTCAAGATTTAAGAATTATAGAAAGGGTTCTAGGATGAGCCTTCCTACTAGAAGTGTGTATCAGCAAAATTTCCCCTCTCAAAGTGGAAATAAACCTGTTAAGACAGTCCCAGGAAAGACTGATAACCTAAAGAAAGAACCCTTAAAATGTTGGGGTTGTGGAGAAGATCATCAGTTGAGGGACTATCCACATAGACAACAGAACAGTAAGAGAGTCTACAATATCCAAGAATCTACCACCGTCAATGATGTAGCCAGGAGCATGCCATGAATCTATGCAGCCTTGGACAATAATCAAGCCACCAAGCTTCAGTAGTGGAGCTGGAAGGTATGATCGTCAACCATCTAGTTTCTATTTTAATTTACCTTGGTTCTAATTTGAGTTATGTGGCCCCTCAAACTGTTGATAAGTGCAAACTACAACCAGTTAGACATGTTAAGCCATGGTGCATATGACTAGCCACTAGGACCAAAAGGAAAGTGGCATAGGTCATACCATCCTGCCAATTCATCATGGGTGGATTGCCCACCCGAGCGACCCTCAACATACTTCCCCTAGGGTCTTATGACTTGTTGATTGGTATGGACTGGTTGGCTGCTTATAAAACTAAGTTGGATTGTTACCATAAAACTTTAGAATGTCTAAATGAAGAAGGGGGAAAGATAACCCTCCAAGGGATTCAGAAGCCTATCTCAGTAAGAAAAATATCATCTCTTCAAATGAAAAAGTATTGCAGAAAAGGATGTCCTCTATATGCAATATAGGAGTTGGAATCTGTTGAGGATGACAAACCAAACCTAACAGACCACCCCATATTAAGAGAATACAAGGACGTATTCCCATAAGAGGTACCAGGTCTACCTCCAAGAAGGGATATTGACTTCTCGATAGAACTTACACCAGGAGCAGTGCCAGCATGTAAAACACCATATAGGATGAGTACGCCAGAACTAGTTGAGCTCAAGCTACATCTAAAAGAGATGATGGACAAAGGCTACATCCGACCCAATGTATCTCCATGGGGAGCGTCCGTCTTGTTTGTGAAAAAGAAATATGGCACTCCAACTGTGCATAGATTACATAAACTCAATAAGATAACCATAAAGAACAAGTACCCCTTACCAAGCATCGATGACTTGTTCGACCAATTGGGAGGTGCTTCCATCTTCTAGAAGATCGACTTAAGGTCTCGATACCATCAAGTCTGGATTAAGGATGAAGACATCCACAAAACAACCTTCAAGACAAGGTATGGTCACTATAAATTCGTGGTGGTTCCATTTGGGTTAATCAATGCCCCTCGCCACTTTTATGTGCTTAATGAATAATGTACTCAACAAATTTCTAGAAAAAATTGTATTGGTCTTCATTGATGATATCCTATTATACTCCAAGAACAGAGAAGAACATGAAGAACATCTTAGACGAGTACTTCAAGTACTAAGAGAGCAGCAACTCTACGCTAAGTTTAGTAAGTGCAACTTCTTTCAGAAGCATGTCCATTACTTAGGCCATGTCATTTCTAAGAAAGGGGTGACAGTGGACCCCGATAAGATCATATCTATTATGGAATGGCCTATCCCAAAGGATGAATCCGATATCATATACTTCATGGGCTTAGCAGGATACTATAGAAGGTTCATAAAAGGGTTTTCCAAGATTGGTTGTCCAATTACTTCCCTTTAGAAAAAGGGGGTTAAATTCATTTGGACATCAAAATGTGAAGAAAGATTTAAGGAACTGAAATACCTCCTGACCCATGCACTCGTGATGAATATTGCAAACCCAGATAATAATTTCCTCATGTGTACAGATGCCTGCAAGGAAGGACTTGGAGGAGTCCTTATGCAAGAGGGACATGTAATTTGCTACGCGTCCAAGAAATTAAATGAGCATGAGATCAATTATGTGACCCATGACCTAGAGTCGGTTTCCATAGTACATGCTTTAAAAATGTGGAGGCACTGCCTCATGGGTAGGATATTTGTGCTTATGACAGACCATTGTGGGTTGAGGCACCTGTTTGATCAACCAAAACTCAATGCCAGACAACCTAGGTGGATGGCTCTCCTTAGTGAGTTTGATTTCGAAATTAAACACATCAAAGGAAAGGAAAATAGGGTGGTCAATGCCTTTAGCAGAAGTATAAAAATGATTCATCTGGCAGCATTAAGCACCTGTGAAACAGATGTTAGGGAAAGAGTCAAGAATGCACAAGAAACAAATGCATTCTTCAAGACCGTGACCTCGTACCTAAGGAAAGATCCTACAAGGCTAAAGTATGAAGGCTACCAGATGCTCGAGGAAGGCCTGTTGACTTACAGAAATAGATTGTATATTCCAAACTATGACGACTTGAAGAGGTTCATAATGGATGAACTACACAAGAGACCATATATCGATCACCCGGGATATCAGAAAATGATCACGACCACTAGGAAACAATTCTATTGGCCTGGATTGAAGAAAGACATAGCTAACTATCTAGCTAAGTGCCTATAATGCCAACAAGTTAAGGTAGAACATCGGCATCCAATAGTATTTTTACAACCCCTACCAATCCCAGAATGGAAATTGGAAACCATCTCCATGGATTTCATCACCAGATTACCAAAGTCGACCAAGCAAAATGATGTTATTATGGTTGTGGTGGACAAACTGAGTAAGTCTATTCATTTTGTCCATGTCAAGTCAACTTGCAAGGCAATAGATATTGCCAACATCTTCATGAAAGAGATATTAAGACTGCATGGTATGCCCAAGGAAATTGTATCTAACAGAGACACCAAATTTACTTCAAGTTTTTGGAAATCCCTAACGGTTAGTTTTGAGACTAAATTGTTGTTCAACACAACCTATCACCCTTAAATTGATGGATAGACAGAAAGAGTGAACCAAATAGTAGAGGACATGCTAAGAATTCATGTAATGCATCAACCTAAGAAGTGGGAAGACTACCTACCATTGGTAGAGTTTGCCTACAACAACAGTTATCAAGAATCTTTGAAGATTAACCCTTTTGAAGCCCTCTATGGTAGACAGTGAAAGATTCAAATCAGTTGGAGTAATCCAGTGGACAAAATTACAATCAGACCTGACATGCTGAAAGAAATGGAACAACAAGTGATCCAGATAAGGTAAAATTTGAAGATTTCTCAGGATAGACAAAAAATTTACATCGATAGAAAGAGAACTCCCAAAGAGTTCAAGACAGGAGACCATGTCTATCTCAGAGTTAGACCCAGGAAGAGTTCCCTAAGAATGGGAGCTTGTGCCAAACTGGCACCTTGGTATTGTGGACCCTTTGAAGTCTTAGATAGAGTGGGACATGTAGCCTATAGGCTAGCACTTCCTCCCACAGTAAAAGCACATAATTTTTTCCATGTTTCATTATTGAAGAAATATGTACATGATTATAATCATATAATTGATTGCTATGTGATCCATCTGGAGCTGGAGGGAGAATTCCTGCCAGAACCTCAATGCATACTAGATAGGAAACCACACTCAAGAACCGAACCATTGTACAGGTCAAGGTGCAGTGGAAACACTTTGGCCCAGATGAGACTACGTGGGAAATGGAGGATGCCATGAGACATGCATATACAATTTTGTTTACTCCTATATGTACATATATGGTTGACAGATAGAACATTGAGGACAATGTTCTTTTAAGGGGGAGGGAATTGTAATGCCCTGTTTCCCCCAATTTGTAATTATAACTATATTGGCTAGGGAACTATGGAAAACTCAAAGGTGTGAATGTTTGATTTGATGGACCTTTGTATTAAAGGTCGATGAATGTAAATTTTTTTATTTTAATAGAAAATGGATATATGTTGCATGACTACTGGAAAGGGGGTGTGCTAAGAAGAGACCACGAATGCTATGAAAAGGTGGTGGAGGGGACCCGGAATGGTTGCGTTAACCTCCACCGAACCAGTACCTTTGATGGATTGAATTCCTTAAGATCAGAACAACCCTCTGACCCAAGAATGAAATTCAGTCAGGTTGGTAGGTGGGAAGACCTCCTTAAGAGTTAATGAGGGTATGGGGAAGATCCATCTGTAAGGCTTCCAGACCTGACCACATACTGGGAATTCAAGCCACATGCAATCTTGTTGAGGAAGGAAAGAAAGGAAGCGTGGTGGGTGTAGAGGGGGACCTGTGAAGAGTGTAGAGATGAGAGTCGAATCTCTCAGGTCCAAGAAAGGACTGAGGAGAAGGGAAGTGAGTTTTTATCCCATAAAATAGAGACTGATCCAAGAGAAGGAGAGTAACCTTCATCCCCATATATTTCTGAGTTGGGAGAAGGAGAGTAACCTTCGTCCCCATCCATTTCTGTGTTGGGAAAAGGAGAGTAACCTTCGTCCCTAACTTTTGTTGAGCTAGAAGAAAGAGATTGAACCTCAAAGCATCATGGTCTAAGCTCGGGGATGGCCAGTGATAAATCCATTGGGAGTGACTAAGTCTATGGTTGGGTGGAAACGAGCACCCCTTTCAGCAGTCGCATCATGCCTTATAGTTCTGATAAGTGTTTTCATGCCTGGTGATTTGAATTGGAAATAATGGTTGCATGCGTGTATTTATATGTCTATAAATGGTTTCTGTATTAAATGATTAAGTTATGAGTATACATTCATTCCATTGAGAACATATACTTATGTATGATTTTCCATATGCTCTCGTTCAATCCTCGAAGGCGCTTTCTCCAGAGAATTACATTACCGTTCCAGAGTCGAAGCATGCCTCTTGACATAGCTATTGTTTGGTAACCTCGCGAGTCCACCTTGCCTTGGCTCAAAGCTTAAAGATCTGTGAGTTAGGAAGGAGTTCCCTTCAGACCAATAGTCTAGGAGACTTTGAACTCGCACCGAAGTCCCTAACCAAAAACCCGACTAAGAGCGGGGATTACAACCCAAGAGTCATTTGAAGATCCACGTGACCTGGGTCTAGGAACCTTACACAAAAAGGAGTTAGCTCATGAAGGTTTTGGAACCTTGGAGCTCGAAGCTCGGAGATGTCAAGTTGTACGATAGTCAAGTTACCCAAACCAACGATGACTTAATAATCTGACAGTGGGAAAGCATTGCGGAGCGCGAAGGTGAAATTAGTGGACATGCTAGTTCACGGCCTGCAATCAACCCACGTCATCGATCTTGTCGGGAATGGGAGATCAACGACTAGAACTAGGCTAGAGTCGAGTGAGTACTTCCCATATTACGGAGGTTGAACCCCGTAATCACTGTGAACCATCTATATATAAATGAAGATCGAGGGTGGGGAATCATTCCGGAGCGCGAAGGTGAATGTAGCGGACACGCTAGTTCGTGGCCCGCAATTCACCAACGTCATTTATCTCGTCGGTCTAGAAGATCAATGACTCCGGTTCGACCAAGTTGGGCGAGTACTTCCAGATTGTGGAGGGTGAGATCTCTAATAAAGAGCATGCATGTTGGGGCCCCACAATTACTGTGAATTGTCGATCGATAGACACCTCAGTATTGGTCGTATCACGACTGCCAAACCTTGAATAGTTACGAGAGGGATGGTCGTGAGCCCTTAGGAAATCTGCAGAGTAATGGAGTCCTTCAGTATCGTCGGTCTGAGAGAATCGAAATATCAGAAGAGATAACATTTTCAAGAACAAAGGCGAGACCCAAGATAGTTGGGCTCGCAGGAGGAACGAGGGCTGAGACCTTTGAACATCCAAAAAACTCTTCCAATTCAGAAGAAGTCAAAAGCTCAGGAGGAGGAGCAACAACAACCGTCAGATCGGTTGTGGGAAGAATCCTGGACTGTCAGATCAGCGTCCATGGAAGCAGAGGAGAAGCATTGGGAAGGAACAGATCCTAATCGTTGAATCTGAGTGCAAAGGGACGATAGTCATCTGATCTAAGGTAAAGTGCACGATTTTTAACCTTTGTGTACGTAGGAGGATCGACTGGACAAAGTCCCGAAGTCCTGAAGTGAATTGGGACCGTTCATCACCAAGAGGGATAGGTTGCGCAAGATCCACAATTCCTAAGCGAGAATTTGTGGTCAAGGAGAGAGCGGAATTGCCGACGACCTAAAGTAGGTCATGGTCGTTGATCGCCAGGAGGGGTACGTGTCAATAGATCAGTAACTCTGGAGAAATCACTTCGAGAGTTTTAGTTGAGAGTTGAAACTCCCGAAGACCGGAGAGTCGGAGAGCCGAAATGAATTTCAACCGTTAGATTCGGAGGACAAGTAGCGTGAATCTGTGGACTTCGAGTAAAGACCCAAAGTAATTCTAAACCGTCCAATTCAAGGGGGACACATGGAAGAAATCTGCATACTTCGAGGGAAAGTGAAGTTTGAAAATTGAAAGGTCCAAATCATGAAGACCCGAAGAGAATCTAGATCGTTAGATCCAGAGGGCACGTCGTGATAGATCATGAACTCCGGGTGAAAACACTCTGAGAGAACGCGAAGGAGAAAAGTTTGAAATCGTCAAAGCCCAAACCACCGAAGTGGACGAGAATTGTCAATTTGAGGTGGACGCATGGTGCCCGATCCAGAACTCCAGGTACAAAATACTTTGGAGGAAAGTAGAGGGTGAAAGCGCCAAAGTCCCGAAGTATAATCTCGACCATTGATCGAGAAGGGAGCTGAGGGCCATTGATCTAGTCTTGGTTGAAGAATGTCAAAGTCCCGAAGAGCACCAGGACTGTTGATGTGGAGAGTACATGTGGAAAACAATCTTCCACTCAGGGAGAAATCACTCTGGAATAAAGAGAAGGTAATAAACAAAGAACTCTCGAAGGCCGGAGATCCGGAGTTCATCTGAACCGTTTGTTTGCGAGGGATTGTGAGGGACAGGTGTCTGTAGACCTTCCACTCCGAGAGATAGCCACTACAGAGAAAGAAAGGTTTGAGAGTTGAAAACTCCAAATGCCAAAGTCTCAAAGCAAATAACGTCCATTGATTTAAAAAGGGGGCAGATCTGAGTTGTTAGTTCAAAAGTACCGTCAAGATCATGAGATCAAAGGTCACGTTGAATTGCGGGGATAGAAAGTGCTCGGACTTTAAAGGTTAGGGGGCAAGCCGCAATCAGAACCACAGTATTGAGAAAGAGACACGTGGTGGCTCGTGGTGAATTGCGGGGAGAAAGGAAGTTGGACTCAAACCACCTTTGTTTGCACCCGCAATCACGTGATTGGCACTCGGTTATAACCCACAGTCTTATACGATGGTCGTCAAAGAAAAAGGGGGCTAGTTCCCCGACCTTCCAAATTAGAGATCGTGGAAAGTGGATTTGTTTCCTAAAGGAGAACAAATTTTTTACACCCCACTATGAGTATGTTACATCGGTCATGAAATTGTAACTGAATGACTTTTCACAAGATTGTGTTGTTTGAATTGGTTTGTTCGAAGCTAAAATTGTAATATCTCGATTATGTTTAGTGGATTGCACAAGATTGGAAGTTCAAGAGTTGTTGGTATTTAATTTGAAACTCATTGTATAAATATGAGAGGCAATCATGCCCGAACATAGGAATTGATAGATAGATAAAGCATTAAGGAGGAAGATCCCACTCTGTTCAAGCATCCATGTACTCCGTTAATTATGGAATATAAAATTGGTTCATATTCATTTCTCTATTGTGTTCCTGAGCTTGTAAGTGTTAGCAGGCATACTTCTGAGAGAAGGTAGGCCCCCCTTCATCTCAGAAGCAACACCCTAGCTTGTTTTGTTTATCTATTTGTTACATTAGAATTAATTATACTTTCGTTATTGGCATTAATTCATTAAGTTCAATTCCTGTAGACAGTCTGATCGAAATTCAATAGTGAGATCAATTAATTAATGTTGAAATTTCATTTATGTTGTAGTTCAACTAATGCTTGTGAACATGAAGCTTCATACTTGATTTTTTGACAGTTTAGTTGGTGATTTTCTGGACAAGAATTGTCCAGAGCTACAAATCAATTCAATAATTATTGTTGTTCTTTACTGATCAACAACTTCCCATGATAAAAATTTTGATCACATGTATTTGTTTTTTATTGTGTTGCTTTTGTTTCAAGTTAATGGTTGCCAATATGACTAATAGAGTGGATCCAATGGAGTACTGTTGACTTTATAAAACTATATCCGACATGCAATTCTACCTTAGAATTTCCACTATCAGGTGAGCAATTAGATTGAATTTATTTCATAGTTTATTGGAATGGTGTGTCTTTGAGATTTGTTCTACGTATATTTTTCCTAGTGCTTCATAAGTCTACATACCCGGATTTATAATTAATGTACCAAATTACTATTATATAATTCACCCAACAATGATAAGCCACTTTCCCTATTGAAGTAGATGCCCTACTTATACAACCCAATAGATTTATATGTTTCATTGGTGAGTTCTCTCTATAATTTGGTTCACTATATCTTGCACAATGTATTTAGGTTTGATCTCTATATGGGCCAAGTTGTTTGCCACCTTTAAGGTGTCTAATAGAGGCAGAAAGTCTGGTCAAAGAAGATCCACATTAAAGACATGGTGTAGGTTGAGGAATGGTGGAAGATTTAATTCAAAAACATGCTCACCCACGACCTTGGAGATAGTGTAAGGCTCATATCAAAGTGGTCTAAGCTTCCAATGGCAGCTCGTAAGTTTCTAGGATTTCTACAAGTGAAACCATACCTTATCACTACCTTATCACCAACCTAAAAATTGTGCGGAACACTATGTTGATTGTGTTTCTATTTGTACTTGGTGTTTTCTTTCTATAAAATGTCGTGAACTTGTCACTAGATCTATTCAACAAATATTGTTTATTTCTCTGCCTCATTTTGAGCATGGGATGAATCTTCCTGTGTTTATGCAATGGATAAGCTACTTCAATTAAGGCCAGTGGTTGGAACCTCAAGAACACTTGAAAGGGTTGTGACCAATAGAATTACAAAGAGTTTTGTTGTAGTTGTGTTGAACATAAGGAAGGTTACTTAAACATTCTAGAAATAAATTGTGTGATAGTTTATGAAACATCTGACATTTCCAATGGACACTACACCCATCATCAGGGATGAATAAAGATATAATGGTATTGAAAAGAGTTCTTGTGGTAATGATTTAAAGGAAGAAATGAAGTAACCAACCATTGGAAATTATTAATAATTTAATAGATGACCATTTGAAAAATGACCCTTGGAAAATTAGTAATGAAATGATTATATAAATATTAAATAAGAATTAAAATAATAATGGTTAAGTCCCCGAGGTCTAGAGCAGTCGGTGAGGGAGTGTGTTGTTAAGGTCCTCCTTAAGTGAAAGTCATCGGTTCGAAACCCCTGGGGACGCCTCAAATCCAACCATGTTAACAGTTGGTGTGGTCCAGATTGGGTGTGATCCTGTGACTTTGACTACTTAAATGTCCCTGGGTCATGGCTCCTCGAGTGACTTTGATGGCTTAGATGCCCCTAGTTCATGGAATCTCAACCACAAGTCAATCCCTCACTAATCACATGGTTGAGAATTACCAAAAAATAATAATAATAATAATAGATAAAATAATTAACAAGAATTTGATAAATAAAAATTAAAAATAATTTAATAAAAGACAAATTAAAAATTAATAATAAAAATAATATACCTTAACTATTAAGAAGATTAAATTGAAATTAGAAATTAACCACAAAAAGTCATGATTTTTTTTTAAGTAAATTATTCATAAGGACGAATGTTTTTTATTTTATTTTTTTTTTTAATAAATTATTCATAAGAATGAATTAAGAAATTAAATGGAAAAAAAGCAATTTAAAGTTTTATTAACTTTGAAATTGGAATTCTTCCAATTTCCTTATTGTAAGGTTTTATCCTCTTCTTTTTACCCCTTCGGACTTACTCTTTTGGAATCCTATTCACCGTCCCTGTATTCTCTTCTCAATTCCCGGATGATTGCTCTTTTTCCATTGAATTCCCTAATTCATCCTTATGGATCATTTATTATAAATAAATGATTTTCCTTGTTTTTTTAATGCTTATTCTTTAGACATATGCCAACTCTTTTTTTCCATTTTTTTTTAATTTTTAATTCTAATTTAATCTTTTTAACATCAATTCAAATCAAAATCAAAATATATATATATATATATCATTTTTATTATTAATTTTCAATCGATATTCTATCAAATTATTTTTAGTTATTTTAATTATTATTATTCTAATTCATATTTATTTTTTTATAATCATTTTATTACTAATTTGTTGAAAGGATTTTCTATTAAATTATTAATAATTTCTAATGGATCATGATCTCATTTCATCTTTTAAATCATTAGCATCAATATTTTTTTCAATACCATTATAACTTTATTCATCCTTAATGATGGGTGAGTGTCCACTTGAAAAGTCAGATGTTTCATAAATTCTCACAAAGTTTATCTCTAGAAAGTTTAAGCAACATTATGACTATGAAAACTTTCATACTCAAATAAGGAAGGCTTTCATCGTGTGTATGTGGATGCTTGGAGTTGTACATTTATAGGATATGTACAAGCATCCCATTGACTACTTTTATATGTTCATTGATCTGAGGATGGAAGGTAATCAATTTGGTTATTTTGGTGTTCATCATGAAACAAAACATAGACCAAAATATACTTAGCAAGATTATGTCCATATAAAAAACAATGGTCTTTGGCAACCCAAAATGAACCCAAACATCTCCGAAGAAGAGCTTAGCAGGTGCTTGTTCTATGAAATTATTCTTGTAGAATGTCAAAATTATCATCTTAGAGAACCAATCAACAACTACAAAAACACAACCATTACCATGCATAGTTGAGGGTAGACTTAACCCGGTGGGTTAGCTAAAGTGGATGAGTTTCGTTATTTGTTTGAATGAGGTTTCGGGTTCAAATCCCTAACCATGAGTCTGTTTAGGGCCTCACTTGATGTCCCCACTAGGTTAGGCCCATAATCAAGCTGAACGGTTTAACCTGTTTACCATCCACGAAATGTGGGAAAGTACTTGGGGGTTTCCCATGCTGTATTCCCAAAAAAAAAATAGTTAAGGGTAGACTTGGCATAAAATTCATAGACACTAAATTTCAAGGTTTATCTGGAATGGACATACCAGTGCACAATCTTTGCTTCTTAATCTTGAGTTTAGCAATTGCAAGTGGAGTGCACGTTTTGATATTGTTAATGTCTTGTTAGAGCTTTGAGAAGCATAAGTACTTCTAGAACACTTTCAATGCATTTTCCATGCCAAAATGCCTTGCCACTTAGTTGTAGTGTGCCTACCCAATCATCTTTTCACACTCTCCTAAAGGAACATAAAGAATTACCAAAATGCACAAACATCCATCTTTGAAGTGGAAGTTTGAAATTTATCGAGGTGGAATCAATGTATTAGATGTAGAAGTGAAGTTCGATGGAATTTGAGAGGAATTTTTGAATTTTCTATAGTTATTTTCATACATAACCAAAAAAATCTTTTTGTCAAAATTGAACATGGTATTAGAATTTTTTTTTTTATATATATATTTATTATAGAGATAAAGGCTAATTTGAATGGAGACAACTATAAATGATGATGACATGGAACATTAGGAGTATGATGGTTTGCATCAAATATCTTATTCTATATCATGTGGTGATTGTGAAGATTAAAATTTTTCATTTTTATAGAAAACCATAAATTTTAATAAATATAATTAGTAAGATTTATATTCAAATTAGTAAGATTGGGTATCTTTATTTTTAATTAATTTTATTTTCTCTAAATATATATTTCAAGGAAATTTGTCGAACATAGAGCTTAAGGGCGTTGTAACAATATAGTTATCAAGAACTAGACATGCCATTTGTGAGAATTGAAACTAGGTAGGGAAGAAAATAACACTCCACACAAACACTCTAGCTAGGGTTAGATATTAGATTTATTTGAATATAATCCTAAATTGATGTGTAATAAATATTTATCGATGTTATAATATTGTTTTAAATATAGAAAAGATTACAAAAATAATATCATAATTTATTTCCCTTCAAACACTTTATTATAATAATTATAATAATCTAGTTTTAGGACAAGTGTAAACATTCTACTTTTTGGATTTTTTCAGACAATAATTATTGGAATCGAGCTATAAAATTGTTAGTTAAATTGTAATTTTACATTATTGAAATTGCATTTTTGATGGATTCATCCATCCAACTATGAAATTGTTAGTGAAATTGTAAGTTTACACTGTTGAAGTTACATTTTTGAATGCATAAATGGATTGAATATTCCCCTTTGTATTTGGAATATGCAATTTCAACAACTAATGTTTGCAATTCCAACAATTTTTCTAAATTTGTGGTTGGATTTTGAGCAAAATTGGTCGAAAAAATATGTCCAAAAAATATTAAAAAGGTAGAATGTTTAGACTACTTCTTAGTTTTAAGGTCATAGCCTAACCATACACCAAATTGATGTCTGAGATTGCTTTATTTGTGGGATAAAGAACCTTCTCCGTGTAATGGTTTGACTCAGTCTACAAAAATGTATATAACCTACCATTTGATTTTGAACCTACACTCTTTAAAAATATTGAAAAAGAAAACATATAACCATAATTTATTCCATATAAAATTAATTATTTGAAAACATTTTCAAATACACATGAAGAGTTATGTAAAACAAAGAAGTGAGAATATGGCGTATGCTAAAGAACCTAGTAACCTCATAGATTTTTTTTATTGGAAAAGTGGAGGAAATTTATTTCTTCATAAAATAAAAGCAAATCCCATATATTATTTAACTACAAGAAACGAAAAGTATGATTTAACTCTTCTTATAAAATAAAAGCAAATCCCATATATTGATTTAGCTACCAGAAAGGAAAAGTATGATTTAATTATTCTTATAAAATAAAAGCAAATCCCATATATTGATTTTATTTAATCAACGATTCCCTCCTATAACAAGGATATTGTGACAGTGATAATGATTGATATCTTTGCCATTTACTCCTGTAACAGTGGTCGATAACTTTGCCATTTACTCCATCAACAAGATGAGTGATCCAAAGAAATATATTTATACCGAGAGTAAAAATGTATAACAATATTAATATTTTTTTTTGTTAATTTAAATTTTATTACATTTTTATTTTTTATTAAAATTATTTTTATTATAATTTTATTTTTTTTATTAAGATTTTTTTTATTATAAAAAAATTTATTGCGTTGGATTTTACAGAAAGATGTTAAGGCATAAAGTATTAAGTGTTATGTTATGTTATAATTATAATTATAAAGTGGGTTCAATTAAAAATAACAATAATAAAATTTATAAAGATAAACTCCGCTTAATATATAGAGGTCATAATAAGAAGCAATGATTGATAATAAAAAATTTAGACTCTTCAAAGATACCATTCAAACTCAAATAGAGGATAGATTCTTAGGGTTCAAGAGTGAATTACAGACAATGAAGGATAGGATTCAAGAAATGGAAAAACATAAACAATCAACCCAAGAAGGAGAGGTTGAAGAAAATCACAACTTGAGAGATAGGATTAAAGAGCTAGAAGAAAAACCAGCCAACAATTTGACCCTCAGTAAACTAGAAAACAAATTGGATATCAAACCCATCAAAGAGGAAATGAATAAGCTAATCGAACTTGACCATGAGTGTAACAAAAGAGCCTTGAACCTCATAATTTTTGGTATAAAAGAACAACAAGAGGAGGATACACTAGCAATAGTAAAAGAAGAATTAAATAATAAATCACAAATTGATACAACTTACCTCATAGAAGCAAAGAGGCTAGGAAAAGTAATTGATCACAAGGATAGGTTGATCCGTGTTAAAGTAAGTTGTAATGACCATAAATATAGCATACTCAGTAAATATCTGAGCTTAAAAGGGTCAAGAATATTTATAAATGAAGACCTCATTCCCGAAGACCAAGTTGAATTAAGGAAGGAAGTTCAAGAGGTAAAAGAAGCCAGGAAAGAAGGAAAATGGGCAATAATTGGAAATCGAAAAGATATTGTTAGGGATAGAGACTAGAAGGATAATAATAAATAGGAATTTGGGACACTCGGGATCCTTTTTTGGAATTGTCGTGGCTAAGAAGATGTATATAGCAATTTTCTATTTTGCACCTACTTATTCTGTTTTTTATAAGAAAAATAATCTAGATAACAATTGTCCCTATAATAATTTAGAACAAGATATTTATAGTTTGAAAAATGAAGGTAATATCCTCCTGCTAGGAGACTTTAATGCTAGGATTGCAACTAAACAAGCTACTATTTTAAGTATTGATTCCAACCATAATCCTTTATGGCTAGATGAGGACCTTGTTTTATCTAATAGATACAAAAGAAGCTATGAAGACCTAATTGAGAATTTGTTTGGTACTGAGTTGGTCAAGCTCTGCAGCTCTCAAGACCTAATAATTTGCAATGGAGTAATGAAGTGGCCAAACTCCAACCAGATGACTTGTATTCATGGTCTAGGTAGTAGTGCCGTAGATTATGTGATATCTAATATCCATGTTTCCAACCAAATAGCAAGTTTTGACCTTTTAAATGACCATGAGCCTAACTCTGATCATAAACCTTTAACCCTAACTCTAAACTTTTCCATGCATAGGAGCGCCATTGAAGAGAATTCCGATAATCAAAGGAATTTGCACTTTGACAAAAGAAAAGTTGAACTTTTCTTAAAGTATTTAANAAATTAAATCTCCTAACTTATAAGGACAACATTGAAGAACTCTATCATAATTTTACAACTACCCTTTCCACTTCTATTAACAAGTTCTCTTTCGAGGTGTCCTATAAAAAGAATAATAGAACAATCAACCCTTGGTATGATAAAGAATGTAAAATTTCTGGGAAATCCATTAGGGATGCTTCTAATGAGTCCTTAAAACTCGATAAGATCAATACATACAAATCCCTAATTAAAAGGAAAAAAAGGTACTATATCAATAAAAGGCAAGAGAAACTTTCACAACTATATAAGCTGGATCCTAAGAAGTTCTGGAGCCAAATTATAAACCGCAATACTAAAGAAAATATTAGGATTCCCTTAAGGGACTGAAATTCCTACCATAAAAGTATTTACGAGTTCCCTAATGCCATGGACACCATTCCTATTGTCCCTACAAAGGAAGAAGTTTTTTCTTTAGATGACATAGAGTTCAGGGTTAAGCGACTTGCAAATGGGAAAGCTACGGACATTGAAAGCTACCAAGATGAAATTTTTAAAATTGGAGGGCCTATCCTTATCTCTCACATACACAAACTCTTCAATTTAGCAGTCAAGCAGGGATTCCCTCAACCCTGGATGCAAAGCCTCATTGTTCCTATTTTTTAAAATGGGGATAGAAACATTCCCTGCAAATATGGGACCATTATAATTAGCTTGATTTTAACCAAGCTTTATGGAATTATTTTGGAAAAGAAGATTAGCCTTTGGCTAGAAAGTCACAGTAAAAGAGCTAAAGGACAGGTCGGGTTTAAGAGATATCATTCAATTGTGGGCCATCTTGTCACCTTTAAGATCATTGTAGAGGAGTTCCACAATACTAAAACCAATCTTTTATGTTGTTTTGTTGACTTTAGAAAAGCTTTTGACATGGTTCCTAGGAAAAAACTTTGGAATAGGTTGGAAAAGATAAAAGTCCCTCTCGATTGAGGGTTGTTGCAATAAGGATGTATGAGAACGTTATTTATAAGTTTAAAAACACTAAGGGCTGGT
>JASDQU010685716.1:44224-55740 GCA_032191745.1 Picea mariana | reverse complement strand
AGTGTTGGAAAGTTCATTTCCTCTGCAAATTTGTCCTTGAATATTCCAAGTGGACGCTGCCCCTTGCTAGGTACAATTTCGACAATTTTGTCTTGCAAGTCACAAATGCACTATGAATCAGTGAATCCATGGACCAATGTTTCAGCAGATGTTTCATTCTCTGATTCATCACTTGTATCAGAATCACTAAGATTTTCGAGAGTCTCTGCAGAGTTGTCATGTTCTTCTGCGAGAACATTGTTCCAGTTGGCATTTATACAAATGTTCTCTTCTTTGTACAGGGCCCTGGAACATAACTCCTTTAATTCTTTCATAACAGCATGCACATGCACTTTACCTGTCTGATACACATTTTGTATTGCAAGTGTCTTTTCAGAGCCACAACGATTGTAATTGTATTGTTAATGAACTATGGCAATGTTTGTTGCACAACATCTAGCTGAACAAACACATTAATAATTGATCTTGTTAAGCCCATCTAGGGTCGCTTATAGCCCCAAGGTCTAATTTGAGAAAATGAAATTCGCAGAGAGACAAGTCTCTCCTAAAGTTCCATAAGTGCACTTACATCTTATAGTGGTGTATTACATCTTATTCGGTCAGGGGTTGCAAACTGTGGCAGTTTTCCATTTTCAAGCGATCGTTTGCATGGAAGACAAACTTTCTCACTAGAAAATGGTTTATCATGGGTTGTCAACTGGAGGTATTCTGCTTGCAAATCAGGCATGAAAGACTCACTGTTTTTTGAAAAATTCAATTGTTCACAAATTGCACATGCAATGGAAGGAGTGCCTTTCATTTGTTTCATGTAGGTCTGTCTTGCATTTTTTTTTCCCAGGGAAGTATGGGTAGAAACTGTTTCCTATTTTTCATGTACACCATGAACTGCCACAGTTGCATGACCATTCTGGGATATGCAATCGCATATGTTTATGTTTTGTTCTGCACGAACAAATTTATGTACATTGTCATATGTGAGTTTCTCTCTAAAAGGAAGTGTAGCAATGTATTTTTTTCTCTCGTGCATGACCTTTTTCAAGTTGTGGTAACTTACTCTACATTTCTTGCCCAAGGGCAAGATGACCTGGTGGAAACTAGGATGAATTTCACTCTCACCCAGTTTCTCAGAAACTATTTTACGTTTTTTGTTCAAGGCCTCTATTTGCTTATCAGAAGTTGGACGAATTTGGCGAATATGTTTTTTCAAATTGTGATAACTTACTCTATGTTTTTTGTTTAATCCCTCTGTGGCCTTATCACAACTGAAATGAATTCTATGCATGTTTTTTTGTTCAAGCCCTGTCTGCCCATATCGCAACCGGGAGGACTCTCGTTTTCACTAAAACGCATTCCACGCATATGCAGATTTGATGTCGTTTGGGTGGCATGCACACTCAACGTTGAACTACCGATATCTCCAAGAAAAGGTTCATAATGGATATGTGTTGTATCTATTTTCAACGATAGGATGTGAATTGTTTGATCGTAATTTGAATCGGTAACCTAGGAATGGATAGTGCCAGCTGGCGAGGCCGACCAAACCTGGATCTTCACCCTAAATACCATAGACAGTCATTGCAAACAGAATCTGCAACCCTCCATATTCCCTTCTTCATATGGAAGTGCCATGTTCACAAGGTATTCCTGCCAACTTCCAACTGTTGGCATATTTTCCACGAGATATGGGCAAAGGTGTTGATGCAAGCACCTAAAAGCCCGTTCGATGCTGCCTATAATCGCATTGTAGAAGGATTGTACAATGTAAAGATGCAGCGACTGAACATCGAAATCAGATGCTACCAAACATCAAATTGCATTAAGCAAACTATCTCCACAGCTAGACACAACATTTGTTGCCAGCTGTAAACCATAGCAATCTATGCCATCCAAAATTTGTTTCCATTGTGATTGAAGGTCTTTGCAAATAACAGACAAGTAGATACGAGGACCTTCTATATTGCATATGGACCTTTTTTTGTACAGCATTGATTCATAATGACCACTGAGGGCATTAGCATCATGGAATAAGATGCAATATGGATTGTCAAATGCAGTTTTGTTGAATAGTAGATATCTTGTTTCTCTTGTCAATGACCATATGCCAACTAATATATTCAGCCGGTTAGATAGCCACCTAATACAAAATATATCTCCCCAAAGTCCCCTCTGATGTGCAGGCAGAACTAGCGATGCAGACAACCGCATCTTTGAAAAATACGTAGCCACATCATGTATTCCATGCAATTTCCGAAGAAAATGAGATTCCAGTTCGTATTGATAGGACTGCAAAGCCTCAACATCGCCATTTTTAAAACAGACCAAGAAATAATCTATCAATCCATTGCACAGCTCGGTCGGCGAATACCGGAAATGCAAAAGAACCTGGAATGTATCGAAAAGGCAATCCCCAACAGTGTACGAGAATGCATCCAATCTAAAAAGGCCATTCCTATGCAAAACCATGTCAATTTTGTCATGTACAATGGCCTGTGTATCTTTTTCATACGACTCAACATCTATTACCTTTTTCATTTGAAGTTGTTTGCTAGATACTTTTAGTTTCTATCAAAACAGAGAAAAGCACAGGCAAAAAATAAAAACTAGCAACATAAAAAAGAAAAGAAAAATAGCGCACCAATCCCCGTATGTATCTTTAAACCTTCTTCTTCTCAACTTGAATCCCCCCTAGTTCCCATAGCAGATGAGAAGAAAACAGACCGACACTGAAAACTGAACCAAACAGAAGAAAGACCGCAAAAAAATAAAACCATAACTTAACTCAGCAGAAAGAAAACAGGCAGACGCAGTTTTTCGACCCACAGAGTAGAAGCATACACTGCGTCTACACCCCGCTCAATGGTTCCCTCTTCTGATAGCTCCCAACTACTTTTCGTAAAGCCTTCTGCATTGCAATTTTTGGAAAAACTATGGATGCAACATCCGCCATATGAAGACACATTGTTTCCAGGAACATAAACTAAGAGCACAGACAAAAATCGTCTGGAACATAATATTGAAAATCAGCAAGAACGGGGAAAATTACCTGTCAACAAAGGATGAGAAGACCTCAGGGCCAAAAAAAATGCAAACCGCAACAACAAGTCCAACAGCTTGCAAAGTTTAAGAACAACAAACCAGTGAACAACCACAAAGAGCTCGAACTGCAAGTGCAAGACCTCAACTTTGCAAAGTTGAATCAAACAAGAACCAGAATCATGGAACGAAACAACGAACAAGGATGGAGCACAAGAGTAGGGATGTCGGGCATGAACAAAACCGTATTGCAAGGCATCTGTACAATAAACATTTAAGACTGGCAGAGCTTTTAGGTAAATAGTTAAGACAATAAGGATCATCGAAGGGCGTAGGCCTGTGCAAGCATTTAAGAAAAGATGCAGCGTGGAAGGATTGTTCTCTCGAAGCACACAACAATAAAGCAAAAATCAGACATAGCAATATCGTGGAGAATGTATTCCACCCAGCAGAAAATACTAAGGGAAACATTCGAACTAATGCTAGCATTAATCCACGTTCCACGGATGCATAACAAAATTTATGATTCAAAAAGACCATATACTACCAAATACTTTGGAAATGCAAACATATTTTACAATGGGAATAGCAAGGCGGCAATAAAACCTCCAATCCGTTGTGCAATCAGATCTTGACAAACATGATACTTTTTATTATATAAAAATCAATGTTTCCACTTCCCTTGTTCCAACAATAGACAATAGAAAAATATTTCTGGTCAACGCACAAGCTAATGCCAAGTTAACAATTTATCGATTGTTATAGTCCCTCTATGCCTACGACAGGGACTAATAATGTGTTTAAATTATGTAATCAAAGAATGTGTTTAGATTTATGAGAGGGGCGGAATGAGTTTGGTGTGTCATTTTTCTTCTTCTTTTAAATAGTTTTCCATTGAGTTGACTATGATAGATGAAACAAATAGGAATCTATCTTCGTTAATTAATAGAAGATCGTTATGGATATGGAATATAATATACCTTAGTCGATTTAAAAAATGAAGAGGAGGAGCGTTGTCGATTATGATGCGGTGCATGTATCTAGAGTTAATGATATTAACCCAATGATTAGGAATATGGAGAGTCTATGCACACACCATCCATTTTCTGAAATTCATAGAAATATGAAAGTTAATGATTTTATATCATTGTTTTGTTTTTTAATATATTTAATTTTTTTCTTAGGATGAATATTTTGCATCATTTTGGTTTTATGTTTGGTACATAATTTTAATTTAAGATTGTTATGAGAATGACAGAAAATTATTAAAATATAATTTTTATTTAAATATTCTAAAATTGTTATGATGTAGAATAACATAGAAAAATAATAAAATATAATTTATATTTAAATATTTAACTATATATTTTGTTATGATGTAGAATAACATAGAAAATTAATAAAATATAATTTATATTTAAATATTGCAATATATAAAAATATGTAGAACAAATTTTTTTTTATAGGTTTGTTGCATATGAAATGTGGTAATAATTATTATTTTATTATGTTTTTCTCTTTTATTTTCATATTAAATTGTATTGTTATTATTATCCATTAACTACATTGTGTTATTTATTATCTTCCACTTTTTGGTGTTTCGATTTCTATACCATTTCCTCCTAGTTTAAGTGGATAGTGTGATCACCATTGTTCTCCCAATTTAAGAGAGATGGTAGACTAATTGGAATATGAGAATTCATTCAAGAAAAGTCTAACAAAGGAAATTATTGATGCCCATGGGGTCTTTAGGCTTGCTATCTTCTTGGAACGAGGATGAGAGAATGTAAATAAAAATCACACCATGATTAACTAGAAAAATGTATAGGTATGTAGGGATTTGAAATGGGATGCCAACCAACCATGCACCAACCAACAATATTGGAAGCGGTGTGGAAATGTATCTAAGACTTGAGCAAGGGAGAAGTTATCCTACACTGCTCATTTCCATAATGGGGCTACCCCACTCAACCAAGATTGCTTGTTGTCATCATTATTGGTCTCACAAAGCTCATAATGTAACGAGAGAGTCATCAAATGTGGTCATTCTCTAGCTCTATGCTTCTTCTTGACTTCTAATTCCCATATTTCTTTTGTAGTTGGCTAAGTGTTGTTTCTTACACCTTCCTCGGAACCACAATAAGAAATGTGCTAGCAGTAGAGTGATATTCATATGACTTGCTCATCGACCCACTATGTGAATTCTTTGTAACACCCACTTTTGTAGTCTAAGAGGTACCACCCAATGATTTAGTTTGTGGAAGAAAATTTAACTTGGGTTTCACCAAAACATTATATGTTGCACATGAATTAAAGTGTCCATCACTTTGGTTGGAGTTGTATAGTTATTTTCGATCAATTATGGTCTATGGTCACAAAGAGGGTTGTATTTAAAAAATGTGCTCTCTTTGACGTTATTCATGTTGACCTCTTCATTTCCATAATGTTCTATATGAATGCCAAGCTTCATATGTGCAAATTGTCTAGAATTTTTTCTACAAGTTTTCATAAAGACATATATGGGGTTGTCTCTATTCCGAAGAAAAGGAGTCACAACGATAGTTGGTGCCAATCCAGTGGACAAATCGTTAGTCATATCCATAGGAAAGTCTATCCATGTGTTCCTATAATTATTTCTTTCACAAACATCAAAATTATAATGTTCTTTTTCATCGTAGGGATTCAACACTATATTAGTTGTGGTGGTAGCTCGTTGGCTAAATGAAAATTCTCTCTCTGCTAAATGAAAATTAGCTCAGCTAATTGTCTTCTGAATTTATGAGTTTGTAAGTGCGTAGCGGGCATACTTATGAGTGAAGGAAGGTCCCCCTTCATTTTAGAAGTAGCACCCTATTTAGTTTTATCTCTTTTCTGCATTAGAATTAAGTGTGATTTGATTACTGATATAATTCCATTAAGTTCATTTCTTGTAGAAAGTTTGACATAATTTTGTAGTAAGGTTAGTTAACGGACGTTATGGTTTTATTCATGCATGTGATTCAACTAATGCTTGTGAGAACATGAGTTTCATGCTTGATTGTTTGACAGTTTAATTGGTGATTCTTTGAACAAAGAATTTTCGGAGGTGCAAATTGATGGAATTGATGATCATCAATCTTCATTGGTCGACAACTTCCCATGATAGATATATTGTCCACGTGTATTAGTTTTTTATTATTTTGCTTATGTTTTAATTAAAGGTTGTCAATCTAACCGATAGAGTGGATYCAATGGAGTAYTGTTGAACATTAAAATATATATTCARCCTGCAATTCTACCTTAGAATATCCACTGTTAGATGAGAAATCATTTTTAGAGAGTTATGATTTGATTTAATGTTGGTGTGAGTTTATTTAATTCSTGAGTGAAATTTCATTTTATGTCATGTGGATTGAAAAACTAGTTTCTTCGGGATAGTATAAACATGTTTCATTTTCAATCCTTGGTCATGAAAAGGAACATAGTACCCTCTAAACAATAGATTGATAAGAGTTGCATTGCTACACATATATGTCATTTAATTCCTCGTTGATTGGCAAACTGCTCATGTAAAGAATCTTGTATGCATTAATTAGTTCTAGTTGTTTTCATCATCACATAGATCTTAGATTAGGCTCTGATCCTGCATATACTTTGCTTGCATCTCACAAGCTTACGAGCCCCTAGATTGATGATTTAATGTCTCGAATTTATGCATATAAATATCCCCATAGAAGGATTCAAGACCTGATGGATTTCAAATCTAGAATGAAGACTTGTATATTTCTATCAAGTTTAATCAGGATTGAAGGCTGGTGGCTTTTGCTTGGACGTGATACTGAAGAACTGTTTCTGAATATTTAACACAACTAAAAGCTAATACATAAGCAGTTTGTCTTTTTTGTGCATTTCTGTCAATTATTTTATCAAGTTCTATTCACTATTGAGATTGCTTGATGAAATATGATGATCTGGTTGTGAATTTGATTGTAGGGACATATTTTAATAACATTTATATGTGCAATTTCTTCTCATTCATGTTATTGAAATATGTAGTGTAATTTATACTGAAAGAATGGTCAATTTATTCTTATTTTATAGTAATGAATTATATGTTTGTAATCAATCTCTTTATCACTATTATATTAGGATTAGATATAGAATTTCATTTGCATAATTAAATAGGAATGCATTTAGGATTTTAGAAAAGCCTCAACAAAAGTCTCCTTTCGAGGAGCAATCTATTTAGTGGGAACCATGCCCACATATTGGTGGTCATCACCACACCAAATGAGTATAGGCCTAATTGGGGTCTTGATTGGGTGATGATCACTTGTTGCAGGAGGAATGTTTCCACCTGTCAACACGTGTGAAGCCAATATGAGTGAAATGTTGGAAGTGTGGGGTAGTGGTGTTCCAAGGTGACATGGAAGATTGATGGCCCTTTAAATATCAAGATATTCCTATGGATGGCACTGGAAGACGCACTTCATTATGTCTCCATAGTCTCCTCAAAATTTCACCATCTAAACATCTCCAAAAACATTTATAGCAAAAATTCCAAGTTGACTCGTTTGAAGGAGAAAAACCTTAGGATCGTATGCTCTGAAACCAAATGTTATGCACCAAAAGACCAAAATAGAATAATGAGAGAGAGAGAGAGAGAGAGAGAGAGAGAGAGAGAGAGAGAAGTAACTCCGCACCTTGATAAAGAGATACTACTAAACATGAAGACTCTTCTTGTTCCTATCATTGAATTAGATGAATTTCAAGGAGAATTTTATATATTAAGTTGGATCTCCACTCTGGATATCATCATATCAAAATGAGGCAAGAACACATTCCCAAAACTGTTGTGCATATGTTGTCATTGATGTCAAAGAAGTAATGTACATGGCACACAGGTAGTGGAAGCGTGTGAAAGGTAAATAGAAATGTAGAAGAAGATTGAAATGCACAGAGATGACCAAAAGAATGTATGAAGTGAAATAGAAGAAAACAAAGTTGAATGACCCTTGTATTGAGACAAATCCAGTGCGACATAGTGGAATGTGACTAAATATGTGGAAGTTGCACAACGGAGTGGACTACAACGACATATGTGATACTTGTGAAGTTGAAAATATGCAGGGCACCTTAAGCTAATGCAACGAATGACGCAGTGGAGTGTGACAAAACGACACTCGTGTTACAATCAACAGAGTGGAATGTGACAAAATGAATAGAGCAACTGAGTGAGTGCACTAGAGAGAAAGTGCGACAATATTAGTACTTGTGGCTTGAGTCTTGCGCTCCCATTTTAGCTACACATTGAGTAATCCATAATGTAAATTTCTACGTGAATTTTGTGGAGATGAGTTGGATCTTATTCGTTGGAAGATTTGTTCTATTTGATTTAGTCAAAGAATGTCCCATTGTAATTGGATTTTGATCTGGTCAAGATTTGTCCACAATGTAATTGGCATGCATCTACATGTTTTATTTATACAGAAGTGTCAATGACAGGACTTTGATATGGTCAAAATATGTCAACAATGTAACTGGTATGCGTCCACTTACAAGAAGGGGAACTCATGAAAAAACATTATAAATAAGGATGTGCTATGTTCAATGGATGCATGGATGAAAAGAGAAGAAAAAGGGATTTGTAACTATTAAACAAAATAAATTGAAGACATATCTGATTAATTTTTGTAGAGAAAGGTTCAATTCTACAAGAATATTTCTTAAACTGAATTTAGGGTGGCAGGGTGGTGCTAGGGTGAGTTTAAGCTCACTCAAGATTTGTGTCCTCGTTATTTTCTACAGGTTGGTTCCTGAGAGGATTGATGTCCTCATTATATACGACAGGTTGGTTCCTAAGAGGATTGGTGTCCTCATTGTTTGCGACAATTTGGTTTCTGAGAGGATTGGTGTCCTCATCTGCGACAAGTGGGTGTCTGTCAAGATGAATAATTGTAAATTGTAAGTTGGTGCTTGTAGAAGAGCATAAATAAAGATGGTATGTGGTTTTGTCCCGCATTAGGTTTCCACGTAAAAATTATGGTGTAATTTGTTTTCTATGTTTTGTTTTGTGTTATGCATGTATTTTTTATTAAGTAAGCACTTGTAAATAACTTTAATTTGTTGAAGGAAAATAAAATTGAGAAATTTGATACAATACTTATTCACCCCCCCCCCCTCTAAGTATTGTTATTAGTTATAACAAAAACAACCTTTAGAACACATGAAGGTCATTATAATTTTTTGGTGATGTCATTTGGACCCACTAATGCACCTTCAAAATTTCAAATCTTGATGAATTCTATTTTCAAACCCTTACTAACAAAATTTGTGTTAGTACTTTTTGATGATATAGTAATCTACAACAAATTGTGGGAAGAACATGTACAACATGTTGACGTGGTGTTAAAACTATTGGAAGAGAAACACCTATGTGCAAATCCTTCCAAGTGTTCCTTGTGTGGCCTTCACTCAGTGAACCTATCACATAACATTTGTGTTCATGGGATATTAAAGAATGCCCCTAATTTCACTAAATATTGATAAATATCTTCGAGAATCCTTTTGTTGAACCCCCCTCCCAATACATATTTCCAATAAAATCACTCCTTATTTTACTATATATCCCTCATTTTTTCTTGCTACCCCCTTTCATAACCACAAATTCCTATAAAACCCCTCATATCCTACATCCCCCCCGCTCCCCCCCCCAATACCTATAATATATTGACTTAAGTTTTCACAATTTTAAAACCCCCTTTATGAATGAACATGATATGATATTAGTCAACAAGGTGAAGCCCCTATGATGTTCCTTTGGGGTTCAAGAATGTGATGTCCCCTTCCTCTTGATTGTAACAGAGGATGACTTAGTAGCCTATATTACTCACATAGGCTATAGTTAATGGGAGAAATGGAGTCATATGGATTTATTTAGTGTCACTTTGGTGGAGGATGTTATATTCACAAAGTGAAATTAAATAAAAGTAAATAAATTGTTAATCACTTAAACATTAAAAAAAAAAAATTTAATGTTTAAGTAATAATTAAAGGAGGAATAAGGGTGAGGTTTAATTTGGTCAAGAAAGGGAAATATCTAGAAGGCTCGGAGGAAGAATAAAAGGAGGTGTATCCCTTCACTTTATCATTATATTTTGGATTGATATTTTGTATGGAGCTCTTGGAGTCATTGTTTTGTTAGGGTTTAGAAAAACCCTTCCATTGTTGGTCTTGCTTYGGTGGTGCAATACCCACCCTAGTTGGACAAAGAGAGGGAGTATGTCTAAGATTTCCATTTGGATCTTTATTTTGTGATTGTATTCAGTATTGGTGGAGGYTTGATCTACTTGGAAGGATCATAGAAGGAGGTTGATATCCTATCTGACAGAAGTGTGGTATCTATAGTTGTCAAGGTCATTTATTGGTGATTCGTGGAACTTAGAGATATTATCTATAKGGTAGATTCCACTTCCAGAAATCARTGGCATTACTGGAGCATTCCATGAGGTGMTAAGGAGGTCATGGGTTTATTCTAATAAGTCTCCTCCTACTTATTTGYAGACCGAKGTGTTAAGGGAACAACTARGGATTTGTGGAGAGGAGCCAAGAGGCCAACTTACTRTAGTTGTGGATCTTGGAGAGGAGTTTCATGGTAGAACCGTGGGGTTTGTGAGAGAATCGAGTGCCCCTTGGTGGAATCATGGKGTTAKAGGAGAGGCTGTARGGCCTATTGTAGACTCATGGAGTTAGAGAGAAGGGGTCACAACCCAGTCTGGAAATTGGAGATTCAAGGAAGKTGTGGAAAGACTCATGATAGATTGGAAACCCTGTTGAGGATCTTTTGGCATCATTACCATGTTTCTTGAATTGTTTTTGTTTAGTGGATATTGCAATTTATTTGCAACCATTAGATATGCATGTTTAGGAGTGTATGCAGCTGTTATTAAAACCATTAGAGATCTTTGTATTGTTGTGTGTTGGGGTTCCAAACTAGAATAAGATGTTATGGTTATATTCTTTATTTTATATGTAATGGATTCATGCAATATGTTTGACAATATTATTATCTTTGAGTTATATGCAAACTGTTTGTAAGAAGTTACCAACTACATTAATGCAAAGTGTTTGACAAATTTACACAAGAGAAACAACAATCTTTGGACAATAACCTATTACTACAACCTAGAATAGTTGGGAACATTATGATGGTATAAGAGTTGGTGATCTTGCCATCCTGTAACTGCATTGATGCCTACAAGAAGAGGGTGTGGAGGAAAACGATTGCCAGAGTCATCAAAAGGAGAAATAATCCAACCAAAGTCAAAGAAAGAAGGAAACATGGGGGACCATGGTGAGGTGATCCGAAAATCCTTAGACACCACTTACTTCTTTACCATATATACATGCAACATCTAACTTGATTCATAATTAATTTCCTGATCATATTGAGGTGATTTGAAAAAAAATGATGATGTTCTCTTTATCCAAAAACTCATAAAATG